>CM034360.1:110871728-111178780 GCA_019925275.1 Mytilus edulis
AATATGTTTTGGATTATTTAAAATAAAAGCTTACTTAAAAAAAACCTGCCAAACTCTGAAACCTACAAAGAGGGAGATCATACCCTCAGCTATGACAGCTGAGTGGGAGATTTTGTTGCGAACGACATTTTCAAGTGAAATATGTGACCTGTTTATTTATTTATCTACAAAACACATATAAGAGTTAACAGATATACTTTATTTCTTTAATATGGTTATAGCCTTTAACATGTTTAAGAGGTGTGTTGATAGTTTCTTTCCTTATTCATCATATTAGACAATGGCATTCAACAAGGTCAGCTATTTCAAGGTAATATCACTGTTTCAAGTGTTCATTAATAATGGTGCATAATCTGTTTGGATTTTATTAATTTGTCTTTCATTGAATAGAAGTATAATTCTTTAAAGTGATTTTTAAAATATAATTATTTTTTTGTCATAATGCATACAAAATCATTTAATGGCCATCCTTTTATAATTCTTTTTTCAATTTGTATTTAATTTATATTGTTTGATCAATTCACATTATTGTAAGCAGGAAAATTTAAAACTGGATTAAACAGGGGAAGTTAAAGGAAAAAAATACCTGTAAAGGAGATTTATATTTATTCTAAAATCAGTATGAATATGTGGCTTCTGTTTAGAGTCTGTAAACAACTTTCCAGCATAATACTATGATTTAATTTGAATACCAAATGTTGTGTCATTATCATGGCTATCAGTAAAACCACAAATTTAAATACTAAATGAATAATAAATTCATTAATTAAGGTTCAAAGTTAAATTTCTTGAGTACATTTCTTTGACTCCAAAATACATTAAATTTGGGATCCAGAAAATGAGCTAATATCTGCAGTAATTGTTTCCTTTGCTTTCCAAGCTTATTTAATATTGGGTGTCAAATTTTTAGTGATAATGTTTAAAGATGAAATAATATATCCTAATACGTTGTAATAAAAATATTTCGTGATTAAATGCTGTCATATTGCTTAACAGCTTAAGAAAAGATTGATATTCATATAAATACAATATCACTTCATCAACAAGTATTTCAGTAAGTACAAAATTCAACTTGAACCAATACATAATAAGTGCTCTGTTTAAAAATCTTTATAATATACTCAATAATCACTGGTTATAATGTTTCTAATCTACAACAGAATTATATCGTAACAAAATAAAGGGACATTTCAAAAGTTTACTTAGCTTAACCAGGGGTCGTCTCAAATGGTAAAAAGGGCATCCCTCTCTTCACTTGAAATGGGAAGATAATGAAATCAATTAAAATGTTAATTTCGTCACATAATGTAATTTCCTGCAAATATATTACGATTTGTTCAATGTTTACTTTAACTATCTGTAGACCTCAAGTAAGAAGAAGGAAGGAATGGACATTTGGTAAATGAGGATTAAGTAGGGATTAATTTCAACTCCTAACATTGCCTTGGTGTCCCCCCCCCCCCCCCTTTTTTCTAGATCAGTAACTGTAATATCACAAACTTTATGTTCTAAGGCTTAATATAGTAAATAAAAATATGTTTTAAACAAGAATGTGTCCAAGTACACGGATGCCACACTCGCACTATCATTTTCTATGTTCAGTGGACCGTGAAATTGGGGTCAAAACTTTAATTTGGAATTAAAATTAGAAAGATCAATCATAGGGAACATGTGTACTAAGTTTCAAGTTGATTAGACTTCAACTTCTTCAAAAAACTACCTTGACCAAAAACTTTAACCTGAAGCGAACGGACGCACAGACGGACGAATGGACGCATGGACGAACGGAGGCACAGACCAGAAAACATAATGCCCCTCTACTATCGTAGGTGGGGCATAAAAAAAGCTACTGTTAAGATGAGTTTTTGTTTTTTGTTTTTGTTTATCATTAATCACAATTAATTTTGAAAAGTACTAAATCAAGATAAAATCATTTGTTACTGTTGATTTTATGCTGCACTTAATCTTTCAGTTTCTCTTAATAGTAATTGTATCCCTCCCAATTAAAATTCAATTAGCAATAAATCGAAAACATTCATTCCCAGGCTGTAAAGCTGTAAGAACTTTCTGATCTGAGGTAGTATATATTATGGACATAAATAAACAAAACTGATACACTAACATATACTTGAACTATTCTAAAAATAACAAAATTCTCACAATCTGTATACATATCATGCAGATGAGTGTGCCTTAATAGAGGGGGGATGGTTGCTCCATTTTTCTGTATTCTTTGTTTATTTTGCCCGATATTCTCTATCCTTCATATTTTAACACCACAGTTTGATCTTTTCTGAGGGGGTTTGGAAGGCTCCTGATTCCGAAATATTTGGGCTTAAAAACATGAAATCCGGAAGTCCCAAATTCAAAGAAATTTAAATCCAGACATCCCGAAATTCGAAAAAAGAATTCCCAGATCCTGAAAGGATCAATCCCAAAATCCTGAGCTTAAAAACACCCGATTTCCAGAGTCCTGCTAAAGGTCGTTCCCCCCCCCCCCCCCCCTATTTTCTGTATGTTTTATTTTGAAAAGAGCAGAATTTTTCTTTGTTTTGTTCACCCAATTCAGACATAAGCAGTAGTTTTATGGTTTTATATATCAAAATGCAAATAGCATTATGGAATGAAGTCAATTTTAGCAGTTATATAGAAATGAGCTCACATTTTTTTCAGCTTTAAGTAAACATTGATAGCACTAACATTAGAATTAACCTGAATCCAAATTAAAAAGCATGGATGCATTACAGGAAATATTTTTCTATCATATCTACACAAAATATGGCAAATAAGCCATATTCTCATTTGATAAACGTAGATGTGAGTGATATGTTTTATGATCTATGGATAAAAGTTAATGTGGGATATTTGGCACACTTAAGTTCAAGGTGCTGCTTACTAAAAAGTAAATTCATAATTTTTTGATTTTTCCAGGCTTATCTCCCTTAGTATTATATAACTTTACTAATTAAATTCAGTTTAATGATTTTTCATCATTGAATATACCAGGTACTGTGATATGTGTTGGAGATCTGAAATGCTAACTTAAAAAGAAATTTCTAATCATAGTCTAGATGATGCCATGAGAAAAATCATCAAAAATAGTAGTGACCACTTCAAAATATTTATCAATTATCAACATTCAAAACATTTTCATTGCTTCTATGTCAGTAACAAATTCTATTTATATTTTCCAAAGTATAAATACATAAAAAGGGGTCAAAGGGCAGTTAAATCTAATTTGATGGGTAATGCATATTTTGAGTACTGTAAATTCAGAAATTATTGCTAGGTTTTTATTACTGCGAATAATGCGATTGTGCAAGTAGCGCAATAAAAAAAACTTGCATTTTGATACCTGTAAAGAAATTTTCCTGAAAGCGCATAATTAATCTCGTACTTTTGTTAATTCTTCAAAAATTGCAATAATAAATACAAGCAATAATTTCTAAATTTAAATAGCCTAAAGAATAAAAGAATTATAAAATGCAATTTGTGAATGGTGGGATAAAGTATGAGATGCTCTTTGACCTCCTTTTGACCACATTTCTAGAACAACAGTAATTAATACATTAATAATTAGACTAGATTGTCTTTCTTTTCAACTGATAACAAGTGTCTATAATTATTTACTACTAAGTCATGGTAATAAACTGTATCATGCTCTAACAATAACATTTTCTTATAAAGACAAAAACAACCTTAAAACATCATTCAGTGTCAATAACATACAATGTAGTACAAAAGAAACTCTGTTATTCTTAGTTTATCTGAAGGTCTCTGAGTTTTACAATACATTTGGTTCAGAAAATAGTCAAAACTAATTGGATTAGAAAATAATTAGTACAAATAGGATAAGAAAATAATTAGTACAATTAGGAGATAACTGTTTATTTTTTTAATATTTTAAATACATGTTTTAACGTTGTTTTCTGTCAGTTTCATTAGAATGGAGATAACAATATTGTATTTTAAGCTCTGATGGCATCAATTGGGGATTTGATGGTCACAAATTAAGTTTACTGGCGACACGTAAGCGCAGACAGTAAACGGGTATTTGCGACCATCAAATCCCAAATTGATGCCGTCGGAGCTTAAAATACAATATTGTTATCTCCATTCTAATGAAACTGACAGAAAACAACGTTAAAACATGTATTTAAAATCTGTCATATGCCGTCTGCCCTTGCGCGTATGTCCCATAGCATCAATGCCATGTAAGAAAGTGACGTTATCCAATCAAAATGAACATTACAAACGTTGTTGCATTAGAATTTGGGATTTAAAAGTACTAACATACTAACAAAATATTTTTTATAGGTACTGTGGATTAATTTTTCAATGCGCTAATTTTTGTGGAATGAGAAACGCTTGTCTTTTTGGCGATCTTTGATTTTTTGTTTTAAAAAATCTGCATTTTCAACTTTAGGTGTAATGTATTTTGTTCAACACTTAAATTTGTGGATTAAGTTTACTAAAGAAATCCAAAAAATAGCACCGACACAAACAAAAGCAGTTTACAGCATTCTTATATTTTTCAAAAATTTACCCCCGGTAAAGAGCGGATTATCACTAATCTTAACCTACTTTGACTGCAATTTGCAAAATGTGTAAAGCCCTTCAGGGTTTGAAAACTGGTCAGAAAAAGACAGGGGTTCAATTACATGCTGATTCAAGTTTCAAGATTGAGGGTTAAATTTCATACAAGAAAATATTACTCTTTTATGATTTCAAAAAATGTAGCAGAGATAAGAATTTATCAAAATTCCTAATTTTATAGTGAAATAGACAAAAGAGAAATTATAGCTTTGTAACAAGTTTATTTATTGTTTTAAGCCAATGAATACTAATAACTTAAGGCACTATCATACTTAAAAGAATTCAGCTCTATGGAATTTCTCAAGCTTCAGTTTAGATCAGCAGTTCATCTTTCAAAGCCTTAATGTCAGCTGCATAATTTTTACCGGGAAACATTCAAGGCATTTTATTTCAGAAGCAGGTTATACTTAAAAATTTAACTGTGCAAAATTAAACAAGTCTATATATTAGCACACAAAATATAAACAGACAAGTATGAAATGAAAATCATGTGCACAGAGATTTTTTAACATGAAGCAAAAAATGAAGATGTATATTTATTATGTTAAAGTTATACAGTGTTTAAAGTAGGTATACCTAGGTGAAAGGAAATAACTCTTAAAATCATCAGTACGTTTGTGTCAACCAATTTCGTTAATATATTCTAAGCTTTAGGTTACATAGATTATTTTCAATCTGTTTAAGGTAAATGCTTAAAATACATTGATGAAATTAGACTTTTACAAACGCATAACTGATGTAAAGAGTATTTCCCTGAACCAAGGTCTATCCCCTTTAATGTTCTTGGTGTTCAACTTTACAACAAAGCTAGAATTTGTAAAATTTCAAACTCAGAAACTTAAAGAAATAAATTGAACCCCCAATGGTTGAGCAGAAGTTAAAAAAAAAGTTTCAAAAAGTTGTTTGG
Organism: Mytilus edulis; assembly: GCA_019925275.1. Taxonomy (NCBI): domain Eukaryota; kingdom Metazoa; phylum Mollusca; class Bivalvia; order Mytilida; family Mytilidae; genus Mytilus; species Mytilus edulis. The sequence continues at coordinate 110,877,232 of CM034360.1, forward strand.
AATGAACTTAAAGGTTTCCAATTTGTTCCATTATTGTATAACACAAGCTTTCTTAAAATCCGATTCAAATTCATCTTCAATCTCTGACAAGTCTGGTTCTTTTCCTTCCAAATCTGGCATAAATTTACTGAAGTCTACGTTTTGTTGTTCGTAAAATAATATATAAGCAGAATTGGTGTCCACTTGGTCATTAGATATCTCCTGTAAAATAGAAATTGAGAAATTAATAAGTGTTATGATACTGTGGATTCATTGATTTTTTTAGTAGGTACCAATTCTTGTAGAATGTGGAAAATTTGCCTTTAAGTGGATATCTAATTTCATTATATTTGCTAAGTCTACATACATTCTTTTTGAAAAATTCTTATTCATTGAACTTTTGAATTTGATTTAGTTGTTCCCCTTTACCCATGAAATCCACAAATATAATATATTTCCAATACAATTCTCACCTTACAACTACTGTCATTGTACAAATACCATTTGTGGTTTGGATTTTTAGCATAGCAAACATAATGTCCTCCACCAAGAATTCCTGTGTGACACTGTAATATAAAATAAAAACATATTCATGATTAATTTAAAATCGCTGTAAACATATGAGTTAAATTTTCATCCAATCATTGTGAACCTTGAAATAATTCTTGAGAGGAACAGATTGAAAATTTCAATCATATTGACTTTTATTAGGTTGTAAATCATCTACTGTGGATTCATTTATTTTCATGGATTAAGGAAAACTTGCATGTTTGAGGATATATTATTTTGTGGTGATGCCGAAGTCTACATACAAGACTTTAGAAAATTTGTAATTCGTTGAACATTTAATTTCCTGGTTCACCTGTAACCACGAAATCAATGAAAATTGGTATCCAACGAATAATAATGAATCCACAATCACTTATCGGTAGCCAGGGGGTGTTTCGGAGTGTTCGGACGAACCCCCCCTTGAAAACAAATAAGCACTGTTAAAGTTAACGTTCTGTTCGAATTGTGACTGTTAAAGTAGAGTTCGTGAGTCCAAATAACCCCCTTGAAAGTGTCTGGCTACGGGCCAGAATCATCTGAAGATGTCAGTCATTATTTCCATTTGCAAATTTTTTTCATTCTTTCCGTTGTTTACTGAAATTTCTTCCTGTCTCCTATAGTTATAAAAAAAAATGCCAAAAAATGGAAAAATGATTACTGACAGGAAATAACGTGTTAAATCTTAAATCAAGGGCAAAAGCTTCTTAAAAGTTAACTGACGATGTAGGTCATTTTGACATTTGTAAGTCTTATGCTGTTTATAAATTTTGCAAGTATTGTATGTCATCAGTATTTTCTATATGACTAACAACTTCAAAATGGGGTGGTATTCACTATAATTTTATATCTAAGTTATATAGTTCAATTATATTACTTACAGACATAGAGTTGAGGTGGTATCGTACATCTGTATAATCTAATTCATCTATATTTCGGTTGTTGTTACAACTTTTGCAGTCATCTGTGCTTATTTGTTTCTCTAAAAAACACCATAAAGACTAATCATTAACAAATCATTCAAACAATTTTTTAAGTATTCATAATATCATGAACTTAGATCATACTCTGAAGAAAAAAAACCACATTGAAAATACAAAGGTCTGACGGCAAATAAGTGCAAATTCATTAATTTTTACAATGTCTATCAGTATCAGCTACAATATAATAAATACTCCCATTCATTATATTAGTAGTGATTTACTTGCATATAACTTTCACAATGGCATTATTTAGATTTCGCATTACAAAATTTTATTTTGGCATACATTTTTTAAAGTTCACATCATTAAGAAACTATGAATTTCAAGTTGAACCTTCTGCAAATTCAGGATAAACCAAAACGTGTAGCTGTTAGGGAACTGAAGAACAAAGGATGGACAGATTGGAAAACAAAATGCCTGTCCCAAGTCAGTAACATAAATCCTTTGATTTCAGTATCTTTTTAGCAATCATATGTATATGCTGATATTGTATTTCAAACACCTACCTGAATCTGATTTGTCTTTATCACACAAGGTTGGAATATTACCATTTGGCACAATAGAATCACTAGTTTGTAAAGTGTCTTTTGATTGGTTACAATTTGCATCATAAATGTTTTTATGTTTTTCACACGATCTGGGCACAACATATCTTGATGGATCAAATTCCTCATATGGAAAATTAACAATTTTATGTGACTTCACCCATCGACCATTCAAGAACTGGAATCTTTTTAAATTAATAATCTGAAATAAAATTGATAATAAATGTCATGTATAGGGGAAAATTTTATGCCAAAAAAAAAATTAAGAAGAAAAAAATCTTATAACTTAAAGGGGCACTAGCTGTCAAATTCATGTTCATTGATTTTAATCAAGTTCTCATATTTGATTTATAACAATGTAAAAAATTTATCCAAACAATTGAAAGTCTAAAATAAACAATAAACAGGGCATGAAAATATGTAAATTCGTTTTGAGTGTATTTGAGTTTAGACGCCATCTAATTAACCATCCAGTTGACCTCTAAAGTCATCTGATGACCATATAAGTGATATAAACATAAATATAGATATAAATAGATTAAGCTAACTCTTGCTGTTGGATTTTTCTAGGTCTATATAATTTTATACATGTATTATAGATAAAAACAAGTGAAACTGTGAGCTACTACTCACTGATGATACCCCCGCCGCAAGTGGATAATATTAATTGTGTAAAAATATGCAAGTGTTCTGTAAACAGGAAGTTGTCGAGTGATGAATCTGAAAACGCATCACACGGTATAGCTGACTTATATTAACCCTTAAACCAAATTTCAAAAATCCTTGTATTGTAGTTCCTGAGAAAAATGTGACGAAAAATTTTCAACTTGGCTATCATGTGTAAAATCAAACAAGTGTTCGGTAAACAGGAAGTTGTTGAGTGATGAATCTGAAAACGCATCACACGGTATAGCTGACTTATATCAAGCCTGAAACGAAATTTTAGAAATCCTGGTAGTGTAGTTCCTGAGAAAAATGTGACGAAAAATATTCATGGGACGGACAGACTGACTGACAGACTGACGGACTGACGGAAGGACAGACAGAGGTAAAACAGTATACCCCCCTTTTTTGAAAGCGGGGGTATAATTAAATGTTTATCATTGATTTTACCTTACATCATGTATATGAATGATTTTATTTGGAACGAATCAGTCAAATGATTTACCTCGTTTCACTGTCAATGTTGACATTCTTTTCCTTTAAATATTTTTTCACATACAATTCACGTGTTATCCATCTCAAGTTAAGGGGTAAAATTGAAGTTCACATGAATTCCGATTCAATGAGGTTTAATTATTTACTTGCAAGTCAATAATCCATAATTAATGGGTTTTTTAGCTTATTTTGACAAAATTGAACCATACTGGCTGCTAAAAGTGGATAAGTATTTCACTATTTGCATTTCATTAATGATGGAGCAAAAAAAAAAAATTATATAAGATTTTTTATATATCTCGTAGCTAATGTCCCTACAAATATTTGATCTCTTATAAAATTCTATAAATTACATTTACTAAGTACAGGAATTCAAAATATTTTGTATCAATAACTTCACCTTTTTACTTATAAAACTTGCATTTTTGAAGACAACAAAACAACTGAAAACTTATCACATCATCAGAGCAGTATAGGTATTCTTGTTTTATTTGAAATTTAATTATATTTCCAAGGATTTTCTTGAAACTAACACAAGCACAGATGTATCAAACAGGAAAAAATCAAAATGAATATTCCTTGTATAACTTTACTCTCAAACATAAAATCTGTTCTAAATAAGGTAAATACAGGTTTAATATTAAGTAAGTTTCCAATGAAACAAGTTTGTAATAGTCTACGAGATACCGTAGATACTCGCTTATAAGTCGGAAGTTTGGGAGTAAAATTCAGAATCCAGAGAGGGGTACCGACTTATAAGCGAGATCCCGAGACCAGAGCTCGAGAAAAGTGGTCAGGAGTGAATTTCCTGGTCAAAACTACGTTGGTGATTGCCAAACCTACATAAATCCGTGAATAAAAAGTTTTTCTTGAAAATAAATGACTACAATACTGTCTTTGTGTTTTATTTGTACTTTGTTAACTTTTTTTCTGTCAATTTGTGTTGAATTTCCGACTGTTTCCGGTTTGTTTATTGATTTTCATGGTCAAATGGTTTGTGCATAAACCCAAAAGAAAGAGCCAAGAACCAAAAATGAAAACGAGATAACAATGTACCAACTATGTAAAAGGATGTATTCAGCGGATTTATTGTTTCATTATTGTGATATTATGATATCAATTCAGTACTTATAAATCATACAATAATCAAAAATAATTTTAAGATTCATTCCCAAGATCAAAATATTATTCATTAAAATGTCTCAGGTAAACACAAAGATTACAAAATTGATTGGCAAGCCAATATAATCCATTGATAACCCTAATTAAGAGACAAAGAGTTGTATTCACTAAAGGTGTGAAAAATATCAGTGATAGGTGAACAGATGACACGAATGAGTTGGAAGTTATTTTGATATAAAGTTGATTAGCTTCACTTATTTTTTTTAATCCTTTATCATCACAATATAATAAGAATTATGAAGTGTACATGTTCTTTTAACACTGAGTTATGTGTGCTGTGAAAAATATTGATTGACTTTAAATTTTTTCAGGTTCATATTGGTTTATGTTCGCTTTTCTCAAACAATAGGTTGTTAGTCATACCCTACAAAATCATTGATGCATTACGTAAACAACACATGGCTAATCTGTAATCAAACAGTGAACAAAACAACAGGAATAAATACATCTTTATTATTAACAGCTATATAAATTATCATAATCAACATCAACTAAATTCAAACCAAACAAACATTCATGCAGAAAATGAATATTTTTGCATTGGTTTTACCGGCGTTCAGTAACTGTCAGCTGCAAAAAAATGTCAAAATTTTGTCCGACTTATACGAGGGTCAAGACTAAATCCTTAGAATTTGGAGCTGAAAAGGGCATCCGACTTATAGTCGGATCGACTTTTAGGCGAGTATCTACGGTACATGTAAATTTGTTTGATTTTCACAAGAAATATGCAATTTAAAATTTCATGGGAAAGACAGACAAAGGTTAAACAGTATTCCTCCACCTCCCTCCTTCTAAAATGTAGAATTACTAGTCTAACTCAAACACTCTATGCCATTTACTTCACAACAAATAGTTTCTAACATGACTTAATTTAAGTTAATTAGATAAAAACTTACCAGTATTGGTGGTAGCCTCCATATGTCCAGTTTTTTAGAGGCCAGACAATGTTTTTTACATTTTGAGCAATAGTATAATTCATCCTCTCCTAACTCCTCCTCTTTAGTGAAGGCTTGTAGACAGGTATCCAGGTTAATTGGTTCCTTCTGTTTCCGCCGACTATCTTCTACACTTTCATGTTCTTCACACAACTGAAGAATACAATATGAATTAATTCCCTTTGTTAAATATGTTTTAAAAATTAAAAACTAAAAAGTCTTTCTATTAATATGGAGTTCAAAGTTTGACATAAAAATTTGTTTCTATTTTTACTAAAAAACTTCCGACACAGAATTAAAAAAATACTTGTTTCCACTTACAATACCTACCAAAAGAATTTTTTTGGGTCATTTTTAAACGAGCACTTTTTAAGTCAAGACTGTTTTTCCTATTTAAACCAGTCAAAGACTTTTTATAATTTAAGTATATTGCATACCTTCCTACCTAATTTGTTAGCTGAATTGCATTGGAAAGACAGTAAATTTTCAGATATATAGAAGTTGTCTCCCATAACCTGTTTGATTGACAGTGCATTCTATACAAATTTATTTTCACAGTAAATTATAACAAATAATAGTTTATTGTTAAATGGAAGGCAAACACGTATTAAGCGGTTTAAAATTGTCTATGAATAATGATAAAAATAGTGAATTATTGACATATCTTGTAAACTTACCCGTTCTAGAGATGTCTGATACCTGAGATGTAATGCTGTAGGATCCCAGTCAATAGCAATGAAAGACGAACCAAAGTTAAAACTGTCACTGTTACAGCTTAACTTGCATCCTCGACAGAACCTACAAAACATAAACTAAGGTTAAAACCCACAAAATGTAAGTCTATTAATAACTGATGTGATCTTGGCCTTTCAACTCATTGAACCAAAATGCAAAAAAAAAGAGATTGTCTACAAGTAACAAATGTCCAAAACTATCGACACTTTGTAAAGAATTGATGTATAATCTAAATACTAAACACTTGCACATAATTTCAGTTTAAAAATTTACCTTGACCTTTGACCAATTAAACAAAATTAATACACATCTTTGACACCTCATGGCACTAAAAGATTAATAAATATCTAGTTAATTATATCACTATAACAGATATTGTCCAGAAACAAAATCAAGTAAAATATTTAGCCTATTTATAGATGCTGCTGATCTTGACTTTTGAACCTCTGATTAAAAAAAAAAACAGGGGCCATGTTCTTTTTTTTGTTCACCTGGTGACCTTTGTTATACACATTTTACGTACCTGTGCCAAGGACACCATGCACATGATAAACCATCTTTTTGTACAACTTTTAATGTAAAGGGATACTCATAACCAAGACTATCATCACTGAAACAAACAAAATAGATTAATAATACTGAGTAAACATACAGTTTATACATAACTTAAATATTACAAACATCTTGTTTTAAATATGATTCATACTCATAACCACACATATTGTATATGGATAATTTCTGAACAGCTTCATTTTATGATCAAAATTACACCTGTCATAAAATACCACTTATGTAGACACAATCAGAAAAAAACGTGGAAGGATGAGGTCTCAAAAAACTAGTTTAAACCTGCCACATTTGCATGTGCTGTCCCAAGTCAGGAACCTTTTTGTTCTTGTTTGCAATGTTTTAAGTTATTTAAAGTCATATGAAACGAGTGAGTGGTGAAAAATAATGTTTGTCCAATTCTTGAACCAATGCATGTAAACGCAGTGATCGGGAAGGATGTGCGCCCTGCGCCTATAGCGCATATCGACCAGAAATGGCACATAGAGTGACAAATGTAAGCGCCCACGTGGCGCACTATATTTTTCACTTTATTTCGAAACTTTTAGATATCGTCAAATGGATTTCCGATTGTGTTCCGTATCGCCATGTGTGTAATGTTCCCCTATATATTTTTGGGACGTCTCGGGTGTCGACGTTTCGGGTGTTTTCTTATTGTAATAGAACCATGCAGTTTAACGACTCTGGTGTTTTTGTATGGTAATAATAGAACCATGCGGTTTAACTGATTACCCAAAAAACGTAATTAACCATCATTCTTGATATATTTTTTTGTAAACAACTTTAAATTTGTGAAATTTGGCTAGTAAAGACGAGATTAATCATAATCTTTTAAGTTAGTGTAGCTTGCTATTATTTTGATTGAAAAACCCCAAAGCCTTTAAATGAATATAATTTTTGTCTCTATAAAAGGCGCTTAACTGTCCTTGTCATTTTTTGGTCTTTGGCTCGTTTTGACATTTTGTAAACATGACTTCAGCGAATTGTTGTTTTGTTCTATCAATTTATGATACTCCCTACTGTTAGTCTTGTCATTGTCATGAAGTAATACTACGTAATACAATAAGTGCAGAGGAAATGCCAGAAATGTCCTCTGATACGGAACGTCTGGAATAAGTATGGTTTAGACTAAGACCCAAATTTAATGTACAAAAAACATGAACATGTACAAGGCAACAGAACCAGTTTGAATATTGTAAATAATTGTTATCTTAAATATTGTCCGGTTTGGAGGAAGTTAAAATAACTTCTTGTATATTCATTGAAATTGAAATTACAAAATCACAGGAACAATATCCATGATATAATTTAAAATCATAAAGGTAAGTACCACCTCCTCTTTGCACAAATATACTGATACTTTTTTTTTTACAGTAGTCAATTTAAATGGCCCACTCATTTGACAACATGGCCCATTATTTTTTTAAAATGGCCCATTGAATTTATTTTTGGGGGGCCCTGGGCCCATAGTAAAAAAATCCTTCCAGATCACTGTATTCGTCTTAAACTTAGTCCTCTGTGCACGATTTTATCATTATTTTCGCAAAAAATATATATAATCGTCAATTTTTTTTTCTCTGTTTGTTACGATTTAACAAATATGGCTGCTCATTAAATGCCGTGTTTTGAAGCCGAGTTTTACCGATTGTCACCTTATAGTAAACAAATCACAAACAGCATGGGTATTAAGCACGTGTTTAACATGTATTATCAGATATTTGTTTATTTCAATGACAGATCCATGCGTATTGTGGTCACCAGATTTTTACGAGGAGGGTTACACTCGGGTCACTATGCATACGGAAAATATGTTGGTGAATTGCTTCCTGGAAGCAAGCAATTAAAAATAAGTAAACTTGTTCTAAATGTGGGCAAATTAAAGAATTTTCCTCAGAGAAAAGTATATATACATAAGTTGTATAATGAAAACTATCCATTTAGGTATAAACAAGAATGTGTCCAAAGTACACGGATGCCCCACTCGCACTATCATTTTCCATGTTCAATGGACTGTGAAAATGGGTAAAAAATATAATTAGGCATTAGAAATTAGAAAGATTATATCATAGGGAACATGTGTACTAAGTTTCAAGTTGATTGGACTTAAGCTTCATCAAAAACTACCTTGATCAAAAACTTAAATCTGAAACTCCTACTTTCATTTTCTATGTTCAGTGGACTGTGAAATTGGGGTCAAAAGTTTAATTTGGCTTTAAAATTTGAAAGATCATATCATAAGGATCATGTGTACTAAGTTTCAAGTTGATTGGACTTCAGCTTCTTCAAAAACTACCTTGACCAAAAACTTTAACCTGAAGCGGGACAGACGGACAAAGAGACGGACGAACGAACGGACAGACAGACCAACGGACACACAGACCAGAAAACATAATGCCCCTCTACTATCGTAGGTGGGGCATAAAAACATATGCATATTTTTTTTTAATTTCAGATTTCTTATGACTTCAAAGAGCTGGGTGTTTATTTTCTGTTAAATTTATTCACAACTTTTATAGACCTTTACACATTTAGACCTAAACATATTGAACAATAAATGGAGAATGTGTCCCATGGACACAATGATGCCCCACTTATATATAAAGGGTAATAACTCGCAAACAGTAAAATTGATTCCGGCAGTCTGGAGACCTGGGTAAAAACTGGACCTTACTTACCAATCTTGTGCATGGTTTGTAGTTTTGGCTTCTGAGGGAGGTAGAGGGCTGACAAGTCTGGAGACCTGTGTCCACACAAACTGGTATACACACTGATTGGTTGTAGTGTCCACACAGGGTAGAATGATTGGTGTACCAAATAAACATGGCCTCGTCTTTTGTACTGATAGAAAATACACATCCATTAATGTCTGAAAAGTAAGAAAAAATATTGCTATAAGTTTGGTATTCTAATGTGAAGTAAATTTTAATTTGAAAACTGAGGAATTTAGGCTAATTCTTGACCTTTGGCAAAAATATGAAATCTAATTGTTTTTCTTAATTTTTAATCAGTAAGAGAGCAAGATTTCACATGGAATAACATGTTTATCAATAATAGACAATACTAATATGTGTTCAAACATAAAATGATAAAACACAGTAGAAAATTAGTGGTAACAATATAAAATATGAATGATATGCTCTAGTTATTCAACCAAGGTGTTAAGGCTGTGTTAAACCTATATACTAGTTTTACATATGTAATTTTGGGACCTTTATAACTTGCTGATCAGTTTGAGCCAATGCCATTCTTTGACCTAGTTATACTTGTTAACTTATTATACATTGTGACTTGGATGGAGTGTTGTCTCATTGCCACTCATATCACATCTTCTTTTTTATATACACATCATAACTTCATACCATTTTCCGATGTACTGCAATAACAAAACCATTGAAGACATCTCCCACAGATTTTGACATAGAATCAGGACTAGCTAGACTGCCCATGGTGGTTAGATCACTGGGGTTTCTGGAATGTGTTGGAGTACTACTGTTGGAACTAGAACCATTGTCTGAGGACTTCTGACCATTCTCTATACTACCATTCTCTTGAGGATTTTTCCTGTTTATGAAAAAAAAATATTAGATTGTTCAAATAACGATAACTTACAATAATTCTTAATGCAATTGGAAGGTATATTTGCCAGCTGAAGGATGCCTCCAGGTGCTGGAATTTCTCGCTACATTGAAGACCTGTTGGTGATCTTCTGCTGTAGTTTTTTTCTACGGTCGGGTTGTTGTCTCTTTGACACATTCCCCATTTCCATTCTCAATTTTGTTATTCAATCTAAATGTTATTACAATTTGAAAATACTTAATACCTATTAATCTGTAAATAAATATTTAAACTTGAACAAAACTGGACTATCATCTGCTGCAGATGGGTATCATTGAATATATTACATTAAAATATTTCAATAGCTATAACAATTATGTTCAGTAATTTAAGCAGCAAATGCAAGTCATTTGACAACAATATCATCTCATTACACCAAGCAATAGTGGCCGGGTTAAAAATGTTTGTCCCCCCTCTCCCAAGTATAAACATAAACTTACGTGCTGCTAGTCCTCTCTGTATATCACTAAGGCCTAAACTTCCCTTGGATCCTTTCTCTTCCTCCAATGACAAGGGTTTGATGTCTTCAGGGGGAGGTAACTCATAGGCATATAAAGTTCCACCAAGTAAAGTCCTTACCTTCTGACCATCCTGGGGTAATGTCTGAAGTTAAATTGATTCAGTTTTTAAAAGGTAACAGAAGGATCATTAGACAATTAAAATCTCAACATGCTTAACATGTAAACTTTGAATAAGTCAAGAAATACTGTGGATTCAAAAATATTGCGTGCATTTATTATATTGATTTTTGATTGATTGATTGATTGTTGGTTGCTTTATTGATTTTTGAAGAATGGACACTAATGCTATATTTATTATTGCAATTTCAGAAAAATCTGCATACATATATATGTATTAGATATTAAAATGTGAGTTCTAATTATTGCAATACCCACCAAGTCTCAATAATATCATTAAGAAAAACCTCACAAAATTTCTGAATTTTCGGTACACTTGTATACCATTTAATACCATTGAATTACCATCTGCATAAGAGGTAAACCAGACCTAATCACAAACTTTAACATTTGCAAACAGTGCAAACATTTTTTTAAAGGAAAGTTGATTTTTATGACTCAAAGACAAATAGGTTTTATGAACCCACAAGTTGAATGATTATAAAAGACAAAGGAATTGTTTTAATTTCATAGAAGTGCCCAAACATTTATAATCATAGTGAATTCCAGGTCATTCAACTTTGAAAAGTTCAGGATTACATTTATCAGTATTATCAATAAATATGAAGAGGCTTGTTTAAAACACACAGGTATGTACCATTACACAATGTATACACTTACAGATGGTATTGATAGAGATCTGATAAGTAAACAATCAACATTCATATACATGTACATATAACAGGCTTTTATTTGCAATTGGAATTATTTTTAATTATGGAATTTGCTTGATTTCTTGTTATTGAATGTACTGAAATGTTCTGTGCTGCGCACAACACTTTCTATTTCAAGGAAAATAATATATTTTCAATAGAATGTACTGTGCCGCGCACAACACTATCTAACCAAAATACATTGTATGGAAGGTGTTATTAACTGCTCAAAAGATTATAATACCAAATAAACATGGATCTTTAAATCAACTGTTAAAGGAGGGATGTTAGTGGATTGACCTGACTTATCTTTTCTATCTGTTGCTCTTTTTTTAACAGCTTCATCTTTGCAAAAAAATATTTTCATTGTTGTACACAACTGTTTTCTGCATTACGTGTTGCAGAATATTCATTTGTGTCTGTTCATATGCAATGTTATCTTTTTTTAGCTCTTGCCAGGCCAGGATACAGGTAACCAAGAAATTCATTTCCAAATCCCCCCTTTTTTCAAGACAAGAGTGCACACGCTGAAATGTCTTGCCTTCTTTACTAATCATTGATATTATGTTGATAGACCTAAATATAAAGCTTTATTACAACTGTCGCATAAACTCAACATTAACCAAAGAAAACGAAACATTGATCAATGAACCATGAAATGAGGTCAAGGTCAGATGAACCATGCCAGGCAGACATGTACAGCTAACAATTCTTCAATACAACAAATATAGTTGACTTATTGCTTATAAATTAAGAAAAACAGACCAAAACACAAACACTTAACACTTAGCAATGGACCGTGAAAATGAGGTCTAGGTCAAATAAAACCTGCGTAACAGACATATAAATCATAAAATATTTCCATACACCAAATATAGTTGATTAATGCATAAAGTATTAGAAAAATAGACCAAAACTCAAAAACTTAACTTTGACCACTGAACCATGAAAATGAGGTCAAGGTCAGATGACACCTGTCAGCTAGACATGTACACCTTACAATCATTCCATACACCAAATATAGTAGACCTATTGCATATACTATAAGAAAAACAGACCAAAACACAAAAACTTAACTATAACCACTGAACCATGAAAATGAGGTCAAGGTCAGATGACACCTGCCAGTTGGACATATACACCTTACAGTCCTTCCATACACCCAATATACTAAACCTATTGCTTATAGTATCTGAGATATGGGCTTGACCACCAAAACTTAACCTTGTTCACTGATCCATGAAATGAGGTCGAGGTCAAGTGAAAACTGTCTGACGGGCATGAGGACCTTGCAAGGTACGCACATACCAAATATAGTTATCCAATTACTTATAATAAGAGAGAATATAACATTACAAAAAATCTTAACTTTTTTTTTCAAGTAGTCACTGAACCATGACAATGAGGTCAAGGACATTGGACATGTGACTGACGGAAAGTTCGTAACATGAGGCATCTATATACAAAGTATGAAGCATCCAGGTCTTCTACCTTCTAAAATATAAAGCTTTTAAGAAGTTAGCTAACGCCGCCGCCGGATCACTATCCCTATGTCGAGCTTTCTGCAACAAAATTGCAGGCTTGACAAAAATTAATTGGTCATCCCCATTGCAAAAACAGACCCTAATTTCAGTCATTGAAGTAATGGTCTGATATAAATATACTGAGTATTATTATTTGTGAGATACTTATTTTCAAGGTAGCCCAACAAAGAAAATTAATCCTAAACAAGATACATATTTCAAACTTTTAATAAAAAAATTCAAATTCAAAAAATTCAAATTTTGGTTTTTTTTCTCTCTCTCACAAATTTGAAAAGTGATATTCAGGAACTATATACATAACTTCCACAGTATTTTAAAAATAGAATTTTCATCATTTGAAAAGCAACTAAATGTTCATTTAGAACTTAGAATTATTTTTTCTTCATATTTCTACTGAATGTTGAAATGTTCATATATTCTATAGAATGTAGTGTACTAGACCTTCATAAGGAATAGTTACTTCAAATCTAAGTAAAAGAATTGTACTAACACTAAATGTTATCAGAGTCTTAATATTGGCTTAATCATTAAAATAAAAGGCCGCAGACTTGGAAAGATTACTTTAGATGATCATGAACACCTATTCATCTGTCTTTTCTGTAACATATTGTAATATTTACCAAAGTGTCAGTCTTAATACAGAATTGTGGAAACTTTATTTATTCTTGTACAAATACGTCAGATTTAAGAACAGCTAGAAGACAACATAGATTTAAGCGCCATTAAATAGACTTATTCTTCATCTTGATATCAGTATTAAAGACTTAATGGCATGTTTAGTGAAAGTCAGCTGTCGGAAGCTGTAGATTACGGTTGTTATTGGGTAATCTACAGTTCCACAATACCATATGGTTTCTGAAGTGTTTATAATATCTATGTAAATATCAGGAGAGATATGTCATATAAAAACAAGCTGTTAACATTTTGTTGGTTCTACATGAGAAAAAAAATATGGATAACTGTGAAATTATGATTTTCAGGTAAATATGTTTAAAATTAAGTGTTGAAATTAAAATAACTTATATTTACTTTTTTTTAAATCAAAATATTTGGATAATAAACTGAACATCTGTTTTTCAAATAAAATATACCATTCATTGAATAAAATTGCAAGAAATTAAAACTGACATTCAGTTGTAATTCATTGGTGTTTTCTATTAGACGTCTAAAACAAAACACAAGGCTACAATGCAGTGAATTTAATTGCGAGTTACATTTTTAAGAGCCTACTTTCATTTATGATGGCATATTGCAATTGACAAAATATAGTTTGGTTTCAATTATATATCACTTTAAATTAGTCTTGTTTATATTTCTATTAATATAGCTGTAATATTGGCCATTCAATGTTACCATTTAAAAATTATTTATTTATATTACCTATATTTTCTCTAATAATTTTTGGTGATAACCTCATGTATCTTTAACTATATACAGGATTAAAAAATTTCAGTTCACATGGAAGTTTTAACGACTTTGATTGGCTATACAGCCCTCACACTGTCGGTAAAGCTATCCTGGCAATAAAGCAACTTTTAGTGGTTTTATTTGAAATTGATAATTTGACAAGTAATTAAAATAGTATTTATTTTTTCTTACACAGATTCTGAAAAACACATTCTCCAATTCAAGCTATCTAGCAGAATTGATTGTGCAAGAACTAAATAGAGGTAGAAATAATTCTATTATTTAGCAACCATCTTTAAAAATGACAACAAGCATTTGAATTTTCACTCAAAAAGTACCAAGTATGAAGTTTGTGGCAAAGCAGACTGAGTGTTTACTTTAGCACGTAAAACTAGACACCAAATCATCATCAAGTTTCCTTAAATAAAAACAACACAATGAACGGAACAAATACCACTTTCCCAATGAACTGGACCAGTCCTAAACCAAATCAAACACACCATTACCACCATTCATATCATTATTTCGGGATGGATGAGAACTCTTGTGAGACATTGGACTGCATCATGGTCAAGCGATATCGCCATGACAACTACAATGAACTGTTCAATATGTCACTGATGCTCGGATTTATCAGTTTTATCGGAGCAATTGGGAATATAATCGTTATAATGGTTTTTATCAGGAACCGAATCAAGAAAAGTTCTACGTATTTCATGTTGACCCTCGCCATTATAGATTTTATGGTCTGTACGATAGTCATACCTGGCATTGTCGCCAGAGAATGGATGATGAAGTACTATTACGATGTTTTGTGTAAAGTCATTGAGTTTATGCGTTCTCTTATGATTCCTGTGTCAGCGCTTATCCTGATTGCTATAGCATTCGACAGATTCTTTCTGATCTGCATGAGCACTAAGGAAATAATGACCCCCTTTGTGACAAAAATGGTCATATTAGTGATTATGCTACTCGGAATGGGTTTAGGGGTACCACCCTTACTTTTCATAAGTGTTTACGTCCCGGAAGACGATGGTACTTATTATAACTGGGAGTACTGTGTGAAAACGGAACAATTTATCGGTATAAATGGTCAGTATCATTACTGGTATTTTGTCACAACTTTATTTGGAACAATGATTGTTATCATTTTTATTCTGTATCTGCTAATATTAAAGAAAGTCATTCAGCGCTCTAGAATGTGGAAAAACCGAAGACCAAAAATCTTTCCCGAAAGACGAAACACTGCAGGAACACTACATGGGAAAATACATATTGAATCGACCATGAGTAACCATAGAACATCAGTAACAAAGATATTACATATTTCAACTATCTCATCAATATCAGAGCAATCAGAAAATCAACCATCAACTTCAGGAACCAACAGCAACCAACCATCAACCTCAGTGGTCAACAGCAAAAATATTCAACCACTACCTTCAGAATCTAGTTCCAAAACTCTCACAACACGTAACTCCAAACAGCAAATGGACACTAAATCTAGCAGTTCTAATATCAAAACTTTGTCAGACATACGTAAACGATCCGTCCATGTTAAAACAACACAAGTTCTTTTCATCGTAACTCTTGTTTACATTTTCTCGTTCCTGCCAACTTTTCTGGAGACCAATGAAGTCCTTGAAAGTAACAAATACCTGACGTACATCTATTTTGTAAACAATGCGGCTAATCCTATCATCTATTCTTTTATGAATGCCAGGTTCCGTGAAGAGGCTAGAAGGCTGTATTGCAAATGCATGAAATCTTAGACTTTGTATTGAAATGTGTACTGTATAAGTAATTTTTAAAAGTGAATCTTACTATTCTTTCATAATGTAGGCCATTACAATAAAACTTTCAATTTCTCATATTATATTTGTTATAAAGTATTTTCATTCGCAAAACCAAATTAGGACATGGATACTTTACAGTTTATTTTTTTCTTTCTGAAGATATACTTAACCACATAAAAATAAGAGGTGGTATGATTGCCAATGAAACTGACACTATCCACCCGAGTCAACATGAAATAGAAGTTAACAACTAGAAGTCTGCATTTTTGCGAATGCTGTTTTGTGGTCTATAAAAAGTGTCATATTTGTATGATGAGCTTACAAGCCTTTTTCTTCTGTTTATTCCTATAAGTCTAGTTATTATATAGTAAATGAACATGTAGCTAGATAACCAGGATTTATTATCATGTGTACGAATAATAAATTATTGTTGACTTTTCAAATTAAAAGTTATGCACAAAAAAAAGACATTGGTCCTTGTGAAAAATAAAGAATCGTAAATTGTAATTTAAATGATTCGGTAATTTGATTTAATACAAAAATGACAACTGTTGTGTATGATATGTTACAGCATTGAGTGTAATGTCAAAATTAGTGAATAAACTACTATTTATTATCTATATGGTTAAGTACTGCATTATAGAATTTTGCCAATCAGCCATGCTTTTATTCTTAAGCTATGTAAGAACCTCCTTGCAGATGAAAACTCACCTGCTTTATTCAAAATTTTACAATTCTGACTAATATACAGAGGCATACAATGCATGTTCAAAATTTAGCATGTCCCAATAATCATGAGAGAAAATGTAATGTAAATGATTTCTAATCAAGTGTATTAAGATTTGCCTTCTACTGTGGATTTATTTATTGTCTTGGATACCAATTTTTATGGATTGAGGAAAACTTGCATATTTTAAAAGGTGGTACCTAACACTACAGGGAGATAACTCTGTAAAATCAGCAGAACATTTTAATGACGTTGTGTTGTTAATGGAATATTAAGCTTCTCAATGATCAAAATAAGTTTTTGTCAAACTGCTATATAACCAGTGTAATTTTTCTGATTAAACTGTTGGTTCAAAGTTTTTGAAATTTTTATATTTTTGACAAAGGGTCAAACTAAATACTTTGTCAAAATTTAAAGAAAATCAAACGAGCCAAATTAATTAGTTCAGGTGTTAGGTACCACCTTAATGGATTTAATTTTGTTGGTTTTGGCAAAGTCTTCATACATTCCTTTAGAAAATTGGTAATTCGTTGAACGTTTAAATTCATAGTTCCTCTGAACCCACAAAATCCATGAAAATTAGTATCCAACGAATGTTAATGAATCCACAGTAATTCTTCATATGTTTACACTACAGAATTGAAACACCCACAATTTATTTATTTAGGAAAAAAAAACTGGCAACCAAAAATCTTTTATGTCTACCCTTGCACACACACACTCAACACATATACTTATAATTAAGGACATTTTGAATTTTATGATGTCAGTCACTGATGCTAAGCTTTATCTATCACTTACAGGACTGACCATCTAAACAAGAATATAACAGACAATATGCTATGAATCTAATATCAACAAAGATCAATACAAAACTAGAATGGGATTTGACACCAATATTTCTATTTACTTTGTGTAAAATGTCAGATGCTTTACAAACAAACATGAAAGTCATGTTTTGGAAAATCGTGATTTGATTTGGAAATGACCTAATTGTAACATACATCTATTCTAATGGGTCATCGGATAATAAAATCTTAAATTTGCAAGAGTGGAATACCAACAAATCTACATTTCCATTTTAAAGCCTTTTTATTGATTCTTTTTTTCAATTATTCAATGTGTAAATTGATTAAAAAGAGGCATGAGAAAATAGTGTATGAATAAATTCACAACCCTTAGGAAATATTCACAACCCTATCTGAAATTATACAAACAATAGTGTAAGTATTAATTGATTGGTTATTTGTGCTTAGCACCACTGTTAAAACATTTGGCTAGGTATTATCACATGATTATGGCAGTCAGGTTTTACTGGTGGAGGAAGTAGGAATGCCAGGAGAAAACCACCAACCTCAGGCTGAGGCACGAAATGACCCTTATCATACCTTGTCCTTTATCATCTTTATCACGTTACTTAATGATCCAGTTTCAGGCTGCATCTACTCAATTCAGAAAACATTTCAGTGAATGATGTGTATAATTTATTTGAGTCTTTTAGTGTTGAACAAATAAATTGGTACGCAACTTAATTAAGACAAGAACCATTTTCATGATTTTAAACCAACACTGTTGATTCCTTTATTTTCCTGGGCAACATTTGTTTTGATGGAACAAAAACTGTATTTTTGTGGTTATATGATTTTGGTTTTGCCATAGTTTGTAAATACAGCTGTTTCTCAAAACACGCCTCTTTTGGGGAGTAATTGAATATTCATAGAAAATTCATTTTGTTTACATACTGGTTCCCAGTTATGCTCTCTGTGTTCCATATCGCAGAGACAGAACTTGGGAATGTTACCAGTAAATAAACACGTGCATATTGTTTACATTGAAATCTGTGGTAACCTTTCATTCGAGGTAGGGGTAGTTAAGAAAATTAGTGTAAGTTTAAACTCTGAGAAGTTCAGGGCATATAAACGTTGAAAATATGCCGCACAGCCCTATATTTTGACCTTTGAAAAAAATTGTGTTGCATATGAACTTTCAATTCTAGGATAAGATTTTTTTCAAAACTTCATAGTAAAAGTGGTACAGTTTTAGCCGTAAAAGGAGTTCCTATGGGAAATTGCATTGTCAATATTTACAGAAATGCAACCTATAGGGTAAAAAAGGGGAACATTCAGAATTTAACCAAATTTGCTTTATTTCACAGATTTCAAAGAAATTAACTCAAATAAGAAGTTTTATAAATATTTAAGGTAGATCATAAGTAAATCTTTTTTTAGACAGAATTTTCTTATACTTAGCCAGAATGAAGATTTTAATATGCTTTTTTCAAAAATATAATAAAAAGTAGGGGTCACCGTGCTATTTTTCAAGCTATGAGTCGTTGAAAATTGCCTAAATTTGGTTAGATTGTTAATGGAAAAACACAATTGTGTGCATAAAAAATAATCTATGAGATAGAATTTTGAAATAAATTGTGAAAAGATAGGTTTTGTAAAATGTTTTAAGAAAATGAAAAGAAAAAATGGTGTCACCGAACTTGTTTTCTTGCTACAACTAAAAAGAAAAAAAATCCCTATCTGTCCAGTATAAATTTTTTACTAAAAGAGTTATCTTCCCTTAAATGACTCATTTGAAAAAAATAATTCAAAAAGCAAAATAAAATGATATTTGTTTAATTATTTTGAATTACACAATAAATTGCCAAGTTTTCTTTATATTATTAAACAGTCTAACCATCAAATTGCAAATCTGTCTCCAAATTTGCAGATTTAGGCAAATAACTAGACCGATTTTTTACTGTGATTGTTCAATCCAAGATGGCGGTATACCATGAATCTACCTTAATGAAGATTGATAGAATCCTGGGCCTTAAATATGATGACTCAGCATAAATTCACAGTTTACAGTATGCATAGTTTACTTAAAGTTCTGGATACAAAACTAAATCATAATATTTGCATATTTGTAAGTTAAATTGTTAAGAAGTGCTTATATTTACTCTTCGCAGTCATTGAAACTCATAGATCCTTCCTGAATATTATTTATGGGGTATTTGTGTCCTTTCGATAACCCAAAAGTAAGCCGCAACACCTAAATCTGCTTTTTTGTCACCACGGCATAATAAATACAAGCTAGAAAAACAAAAATATCTCAAGAAAACTTACAATAGTGTGTTCTATCCTAAATATGTACTAAATATTCCAAATTGCTAGAAACAGCAGAATTATTTAGGAAATTTGAGGCCCCAGGGGCAAGAAACATAGAAAATTGCCTACCCCCTGGGTCATAAAACAAATAATTTAACTTGTAAATGCTATGATTTTATGATTTTAAAGTTCTTGATATAGAAAACAATAACGAACTATGCTTGGAAGTTATGCAAAAATCAAATGTTAGCAGTCATCTCTACAACATTTTAAGTGAATTTATATCTCAGACTGGTATCTGCATACATACAACTATTGCAAATATGGCTTTGTTTGAACACTTCTAGTATATATAGTAGCTAAATTGTGTCAGATATATGGTTAAAGATTATACTGTTGTGACAAGAATTCTAAATTGACCATTTGAGGCAGAAAATGTGTTCTTTAATTGATAAATAGGCATACAGTAAGATAAGGACTGGAGATAGAGGCTGGATTGGATACTTTATATAATCTTGAATGTTGTAATGATTGACTGCTAAACATTACATTTATGATATTCTGATATGCTTTCAATATGATATCAAAACAGTTTTTAACAGGTTCTAGGCATTTTTTATCAGAAAATATGCAAATAGGGTAAGCTGGCAATAATTAAAGTCTTGTTTTCAAATTCTTTAAAAAATTGAAACAGGGGAGGGGGTATAAAATGTATAGTAAAGAAAAACTTAGAGTATACACAGTGATTTCTTTAAGACTATAATTCTGATAAATGAGTATTAATGTGAGAAAAACTGATTTTAGCGAGTTTTCTATTTGAATAAATGTCTGTATACTGTAAATTCAGAAATTAATGCGAGGTTTTTATTATTGCGAAAAATGCGACTGAGTTGTAAACGCAATAATTTAAACTCGCATTTTGAAATATTTTATATGAATTTTAAAGGATTTTTCTCAAAATCGTAAAAATTAAAATCGCATTGAAGTCTAAAATGACAAAATCGCAATAATAAATGCACGCAATAATTTCTGAATTTACAGTAGGTTGCACTTTGTAAATACAGCTGTTTCTCAAAACACGCCTCTTTTGGGGAGTAATTGAATATTCATAGAAAATTCATTTTGTTTACATACTGGTTCCCAGTTATGCTCTCTGTGTTCCATATCGCAGAGACAGAACTTGGGAATGTTACCAGTAAATAAACACGTGCATATTGTTTACATTGAAATCTGTGGTAACCTTTCATTCTAGGTAGGGGTAGTTAAGAAAATTAGTGTAAGTTTAAACTCTGAGAAGTTCAGGGCATATAAACGTTGAAAATATGCCGCACAGCCCTACATTTTGACCTTTGAAAAAAATTGTGTTGCATATGAACTTTCAATTCTAGGATAAGATTTTTTTCAAAACTTCATAGTAAAAGTGGTACAGTTTTAGCCGTAAAAGGAGTTCCTATGGGAAATTGCATTGTCAATATTTACAGAAATGCAACCTATAGATCATTTGTACTTTTGTAGAAAATTTAAATTAGTGAATATAACTAACAAAATGCATTGAAATTTGATATCTCACATCAGTGTAACCCAAACTCTGTCTGACTGTCAGTCTAAAATTCCTTTCAGACAGACAGAAATATCCAGCCCCCCCCCCCCTTTTTGGGAAAAAATTTGGTTGCTTATATAGGGAATCACTGAAGCGTGACTGGAGCGGGCCCCCTCTTAGGTCGGTCACTGGGCCCCCACTTATGAAAATTTCTGGATCCGCCACTGATATATTAATATTAGGGTAGTAAGGCAGAGTTTATTTGTTGATGACACCAACACCACACCAAGTTTATAAGAACATGGCCAGAACTACAAATGATGATAACATATCTTCAAAAGTATTAAACAAGAGTGGACACACTGAAATGTCTTGCTTGCCTTACTGATTATTAATGATTTTATGTGGAAATTTTCAAATTAATAGTTTATTTAGGTATAAGTTTCAAATAAACGTAACATAAAATAATAAAACTGCGAGCTTAAAGTATTCAGTAAAGAGGAAGTTGAAGACCCATGATGAGATATAACAGGAAGCTTCTATCTAAAGAAGAAGTTGATGAGCAATTAATCCGAAACTATAGCGAGCAGTGACCATGAAAATGAGCACTGCCCAACAGACAAGTGCAGTTACAATCATTCCTAACACCAAATATAGTTGAACTTTTGCTTATAAAATCTGAGAAACACACTTAACCAGGAAAATCTTCACATTGGCCAATGAACCATGAAAATGAGGTCAAGGTTAGATGAACCCTACCAAAGAGACATGTATGATAAGGTTTGACTTACTTTGACTATGGGACCATTGACTTCCACAAATAAGATCTGGTTACTAGGGATGCTTGTTAGGTTTTCTAATTCCTTCTTCAGTGCTCTGTACTTCTCGTCCATATTAAGACGTAATCCATACTTCACTGGTACAGAACCATCTAATCTTATCACTGGAAACAAAAACAAAAACTTTTTTAATTCATTTTTATTTATTGCTTTAGTTAAAAGTATTTTTCCAGCATTGATTTTGATTACATGAAGAGTTACCAAATTTCAGAAAGCTCTGAGTTGTAGTTCCAATAAATATTTCATTGGACAGATACATGGACAAACAAACAGCTAAACTAATTACCCCCCACAACCCTTTTTTTATTTCCTTTCTTTCTTTTCAAAGCAAAAATCTATACATACCAGTTAATTCAAGGTGTATACAACTATCCATTGGTAATGGTAAGGATAAATAATTAAAGGGGTCAAATCGTACACTAGTATGACCACATTCTTGGCACTTGACCTGTGACTTCAGCTGACCATGGAACAAATCAACAATAATTGACTGGTTTCTTAGGAGATGATTTTCCCATGCCTGGAATTTAAAAGTACTATATGTATATATGTTGATCAGATATAGATAGATGTAAGAAGATTAGCATATAGTGGCAAGTTTTTTTTTATGTATATTTGCAAATGAGTACAAATTTACAAAAAAACAATTTACTGAAAATGAGTTTGCCTGATAGCATGGAGAGAAGGATTTGACATTTTTTTTTAATTAATCTTTTAATTACAGACTCATTGACAGCACATATAGTCTGATATTTCCCTCTAAAGTATAAGAATGTTATTGACAACCTCTCATCTTAAAAAACATTTAACATACCATAAAGGGGAGAGGAATGTTTTAAACCTTTTTAGTGAACTAATTTTTATAGCGATTATTTCTGGGTTTTTTCAAAAGAGCCATTTAAGGGAAGATAACTCTTTTACAAAAAAAAATTACACTGGACTGATAGCAAATTTTTAAATTTTTACTTGTAGCAAAAAAATAAGTTCGGTGACACCCTTTTTTCTTTTTATTTTCTTGAAACATATTACAAAACCTATCTTTTCACAATTTATTTCAAAATTATATCTCATAGATTTTTTTCATGCACACAAATGTGTTTTTCCATGAACAATCTAACCAAATTTAGGCAATTTTCAATGACTCATAGCTTGAAAAATAGCAAATTGACCCGTATCATTTTTTATTTTTGAAAATAGCATAGTAAAATCTTCATTTTGGCTAAGTATAAGAAAATTCTGTCTCAAAAAATATATACTTATGATCTACCTAAAATGAACAAGTTTGTTCAACAGATGCACAGTAAAGATATTATAGTTACACAGTCATTGCTGAAAGCAGTTATCTCATGGCTCATGATGAAAAAAATCTAGATGCGGAGTGAAAATGTTTAAAAAAAAATTGACATCAGGTTGATTGCAACTTAACTTTTGATGATAAAAAGGTATAAATAATGTCTCTTACCTCTTCAGCAACCACATCATCAGGTCGACCATCACTATCCTTTAGCTCTACATACGGTTTGTCATGGACTCTGAAAATACACAATTATAAACCAGTCATATTTTTCTTTAAAGTTTCCTAACAGTTTTGCTCATGACTTACCATTTGCATTTTCAAGTTAACGAGTGCAAAATTTAATGGTTTACCAGGTTTAGTGATTTGATCAAAAACTTCAATCTGTTATACAACAGAAATAAACAGCTCACCATGAGCACATGATACGCCCGACGTCTTGTGTGGAAGTTTTATGCAATAATCATAAATAGTTTCTGAGAAAGTTTTAAGCAATTACAATTTATTGCTTTTGAGACACCCCCCCCCACCCTGTTTTTTTTTTACAAATATCACTAAAATAAAATTTTGAATCAAACCAAAAAGTATACAGATCTTTAGATTAATATAACAAAGAAGTGTGTACAGTTTCAAGCAATAATCATAAATTGTTTTTGAGATACGGCGCGACATGTAAAAAAAAACCTCCCCTTTTTTTACAAAATACTCAATAACTCAAAAATAAAATTTTGAGTCATCACCAAAAAGTATACAGATCTTTAGATTAATATAACAGAGAAGTGTGTAAAGTTTTAAGCAATAATCATAAACCGTTTTTGAGATACGGCGCGACATATAAAAAACCCTCCCCCTTTTTTACAAAATACTCAATAACTCAAAAATGAAATTTTGAATCATCACCAAAAAGTATACAGATACGGTGCGACATGTGAAAAAAAACACACCCCTATTTTAGTTACAAAGTGCCGTAACTCAAAAAGTTTTAATCTTATTTTCACCAAAAAGTATACAGATCATTTGACAATCATAAACAAGAGGCTCTCAAGAGCCTGAATCGCTCACCTTAATGTTTTTGGTTAAATCTCTCATTAATGATTATTTTGGCTTTTCAATTTATTTAAATGTTCTTTGAATCGTCCTATTTTCTTCAAAAGCAAAAAAAAAAAATCATTTTCTCCTATGTTCTATTTTAGCCATAGGAGCTATGTTTCTGACATACAAGGAAATGAAATATAAAATTTATACTATATACTCTGAAACTCATTTAGCCTAAGTTTGGCTGAAATTGATACAGCAGTTTCAAAGGAGAAGATTTTTTAAAGTAAGTCAACATGATGAACAAATTGTGAAAAAAGTCTTTAAAGGGCAATAACTCCTTAAGGGGTCAATTGACAATTTTGGTCAAATTGACTTATTTGTTGATCTTACTTTGCATAACATTTTTGCTATTAACAGTTTATCTGTATCTATAATAATATTCAAGATAATAACCAAAAACTGCAAAATTTCTTTAAAATCATCAATTCAGGGGCATTATACCTGAAAAACCAGTTACCCAATTCGGCTGAAAATTTCAGGACAGGTAGACCTTGACCTAATAAATACTTTAACTTCTTGACTTATTTGCTCTAAATGCTGGAGTTTTTGAGATATAAGCCAAAAACTGCATTTTACCCTGTGTTCTATTTTTAGCCATGACGGCCATGTTTTTTGACGAAATAAAAAATAAAGCACAAACTTTATTTTATACACCCTACTGATCATTCAGTTGAAGTTTGGTTGAATTTGGTTCAGTAGTTTTAGAGGAGAAGATTTTTTAAAGTTAGCAAATATGATGAACAAATTGTGAAAAATTGTCATTAAAGGACAATAACCCCTTAAGGGGTCAATTGACAATTTTGGTCATATTAACTTATTTGTAGATCTTACTTTGCTGATCATTTTTGCTGTTTACAGTTTATCTTTATCTATATAATATTCAAGATAATGACCAAAAACTGCAAAATTTCCTTAAAATTACCAATTAAGTGGCAGCAACCCAACAATGGTTTGTTTGATTCATCTGAAATTTCAGGGCTGATAGATCTTGACCTAATGAACATTTTTACCCCTTGTCAGATTTGCTCTAAAAGCTTTCGTTTTTGAGATATAAGCCAAAAACTGCATTTGACCCCTATGTTCTATTTTAAGTAACGGCGGCCATGTTTTTTGACGGATCAAAAATTGAAGCACACACTTTGTGCAGGATAATCTAGGGAACAATCATGCTAAGTTTCATTCAAATCCATTCAGTAGTTTCAGAGGAGAAGATGTTTGAAAAATTGTTAACGACAACGACGTCGACGACGACGACGACGGACGCCAAGTGATGAGAAAAGCTCACATGGCCTTTTAGGCCAGGTGAGCTAAAAACAACTATATTAAGTTTCATAAAATTTAGATAAGTCATTCTCAAGTTACGGTGCGACGGACAGACGGACGGACAGACAGACGGATGGACAGACAGACGGACGGACGGACACAGGACATTTGTATACCATAATACGTCCCGTCAAAATTTTGACGAGCGTATAAAAATAGGCAAGACAGACAAGACAGACCAATAAGCATAATGCACTCCTACTATTGTAAGTGAGACTAAAAATATTCAAAAGTGGCATATTGTTCCCAGATTTTCATCATAGAAAAAAGTAAAATCACAAATATACTGAACTCCAAAGAAAATTCAAAATGGGGAGCCCATAATCAAAGAAATGGATAACAACTGTCATATTCATTCTATGTACATAATTATCATAGACCTTACATATAACTTTTACTGTCTCTTATCTTATGGTTCTGTGAATGAAGTGTATAGGATTTGATTAATCAATAGTCCAATTTAACCTTTTGAGTATAGAGTTGAATTATCCAAAATGACATTTTATCTGTCACTGAATAATTTTCTGATGCCTGCACTTTTAGATTATGACATCAAATGTTTTAAATATGATGAAATATTTTGCAGGAACTTGTGCAGTTGTAAATATATATGAAGAGTTTATAATTGTGTAGGTTCATTAATAAAATATATTGCAATATCTGTTTACATCAGATTGTCAAAAACATTAAAAGGAGAGCAAAAATTATTCTACGGACACTTAATTAGGGCAGTAAATATTCTAGGGTCACTTAATTAAAGCAATAAATATTCCAAGGACATTTTATTGGAGTCATAACAATTCTAAGCTCTAAATTCTAAAAATTTAAATATTTTATTACCTATTCAGATCTTCATGAAGGCCATCTAATAGAAAACTAAGTAATTCTTGGGAGTCATGCTGCTGGAATCCATTAAATCTAGGAGCATACTTTCCTATCGTCCACTGAAAACAGATAACATAAAAATTCCAATTTGCACATGTTGGAAAATCTCAATAATAAATGTTAGCAATAATTTCTAAATTCACAGGATGAAAGTAATATAAATATTGATGCTGCTTTGTACAACCTGACAAAATTTTACCTGTAGTGCTAGTTCACAAGGTAACAACAGTTCGCAGGAAGACTCGTCACCTTCATTAACACATTATGACTCCCTGCCAACCAGTCTTGGCTCTTACTCCTTAATGCTTAGGGGAGAAGCAGAAAATACCAATTTTAAGTCTTTGGTTTGACTAAATTGGGTTACAACCCACAACAACTTGCACTTAAAGGCAAACACACTTCCACGAGACAACAGAGGAGGTGGTTTCCATTGCCACGAGACAACAGAGGAGGTGGTTTCCATTGCCACGAGACAACAGAGGAGGTGGTTTCCATACAAGGACACAAACACACTTCCACGAGACAACAGAGGAGGTGGTTTCCATACAAACACACTTCCACGAGACAACAGAGGAGGTGGTTTCCACACAAACACACTTCCACGAGACAACAGAGGAGGTGGTTTCCACACAAACACACTTCCACGAGACAACAGAGGAGGTGGTTTCCATACAAGCACACTTCCACGAGACAACAGAGGAGGTGGTTACTTCCACGAGACAACAGAGGAGGTGGTTTCCATTGCCACGAGACAACAGAGGAGGTGGTTTCCATACAAGGACACAAACACACTTCCACGAGACAACAGAGGAGGTGGTTTCCATACAAACACACTTCCACGAGACAACAGAGGAGGTGGTTTCCACACAAACACACTTCCACGAGACAACAGAGGAGGTGGTTTCCACACAAACACACTTCCACGAGACAACAGAGGAGGTGGTTTCCATACAAGCACACTTCCACGAGACAACAGAGGAGGTGGTTTCCACACAAACACACTTCCACGAGACAACAGAGGAGGTGGTTTCCATACAAGCACACTTCCACAAGACAACAGAGGAGGTGGTTACTTCCACGAGACAACAAAGGAGGTGGTTTCCATACAAGGACACAAACTAAGATCTGTAGTACTTACCCTTAATCTAAGAGGGGCTAAAGTTCTTGATGTTCCACTCCATAAATCTTTGACTAGTTCTCCATATCTCTGAGCAATATGGCCTCTCATGCCTAAAGGATTGGATCTTAAAACAAAAGGTTATATATTCATAATATTAAAATTAGTACAAATAGCATATTCCTATTTCCCTTTTATAATATCAATTTTTAAAATGAACAGAATTATTTTTCATCTTCCACTTTAAGAAATAATCATTCTAAAGTTTTTTAGAAAAATTAAATTCACATACTGATATTCTTTCAATAAATATATTAATCAATTAACTTCTACTCAATTTCATCTCTCTTTTTTTTTTCTTCTTTTTTTTATTTTTTGAATACTGCATAAGTATTATGGTCTTTGGGATTGTAGACTTTACATTGATTACCAATTATTGCAAGCATATGTTAATCAGATTAAATAACTGTATGTCCTGTCAGAGTGAAAAGGTTCACTTTAACAGCTTTCACAAGAAGCCAATCCAGGGTCTACCGGAAAAGGGTGGGAAATGTTCCAAATGTCAAAAAGCATACTTTATCTGCACCCATCCCCCTGTTTCAACCTCTGCAGTTTCAAAAAGTTTCTCTGCATTTTGTATATACTGACCTATTTAATTCAAATCTATACAGTCCTCCAATGAAATATTGAGTAAGTGGCCATGTGTTAGACACACACTGTACTGCAGCATTCATAAAACATGTATTACCAAGATTGTTTAATCCTGTAGCACCTTTGTGCGTTTGACCTGAAATATAATTATCATTATAATAAATTGATTGATTGATTGTTGGTTGCTTAAATTCGAGTCTCAAATATTTAATGCATGTTCCAGAAAATCATAATAATCGTTGTTATAAATTTAATGAAAACCATATCATATATTAATTATTTGGTACATTTTTGTTGGAGATTATAAAAAAAAACCAATTTATATATTGTATTGCATTTAAAACTTTGGCCTGTCTTATTTTTCAAAGGTATCAACACAAAATTTTCAACTCAATTTATGTTTTTCCGACTAATTTTAACCTACAAATTCTTTTTTGATATATATTTATTCTTCCAAACATTTTATTGGAAGCAATACCTATGCAGAGAAGGGACTGATTAAAGTTCAACAGTTTATAAGAATTACTTTACTGAACATTCTTGCTGCTTACAATTATCTCTATCTATAATGAACTTGGCCCAGTAGTTTCAGTGGAAAATGTTAGTTAAAATTTACAAATTTTATGAAAATTGTTAAAAGTTAACTATAAAGGACAATAACTCCTTAGGGGTCAATTGACCATTTCCGTCATGTTGACTTATTTGTAAATCTTACTTTGCTGAACATTATTGGTGTTTACAGTTTATCTCTATCTATAATAATATTCAAGATAATAACCAAACACAGCAAAATTTCCTTAAAATTACCAATTCAGGGGCAGCAACCCAATAACGGGTTGTCCGATTCATCTGAAAATTTCAGGGCAGATAGATTTTGACCTGATAAACAATTTAAACCCTGTTTATGAGCCAAAAACTACATTTTACCCCTATGTTCTATTTTTAGCCATGGCGGCCATCTTGGTTTGATCGCCCGGTCACAGGACACATTTTTTAAACTAGATACCCCAAAGATGATTGTGGCCAAGTTTGGATTAATTTGGCCCAATAGTTTCAGAGGAGAAGATTTTTGTAAAAGTTAACGACTACGGACGACGGACGACCGACCACAGAGGAAGGATGCAAAGTGATGGGAAAAGCTCACTTGGCCCTTCGGGCCAGGTGAGCTAAAAATCAGCTGTGTTGAGAAATACCAACATAAAAATGTTTAAAATTAGAATTAAAATTAGAATTAAAAACTTGTGATTAATATTGTATGGCTTTTTCTAAGTGTAACATTAAAATAACAGACATAGATTTCTCTCTTTCTAGATATAAGAAGATGGGTATGAGTGCCAATGAGACTATCCATCCAAGTCACAATTTATAAAAGTAAACCATTACTGCCCATCTATTGCGTATTTATTTACCTGAACCTGCCTCCTTCCTGAGAGTTTTATTTTTAGCCAACTGAGACATTTCTTCTGGCCATGTCAAATCCTTATTCCGTACTGTAAAAATAAAGTGTAATAAATCGTTCTATTGTTCCATTCATAAAAATGATGGTTTAGTTACATCAATAAATTAAATAAAAGTCTTTCGGTTTCCCTAGCTAGACAATAAGCTGTTGAATGGAGTTTAACTTCAGCTTCAAAACATTTGAAAACTTCAGTGTCAGTTATATATGTAGAACAAACTTGTGGGGGAAAGACAATATTCTTCAACAATAAATTGTCAGGTTAAAATAGATTAAGAAAAATAGTCACTTTCTTTTTAAATCATCACATTGAAAAAAAATCAATAACAATTCTTTATAAATTATATGCATCTGAAGAGCTTTTCTTGATTTACCTTAATCAGAAAAGTTCAAAGTTGTCCTTCTCAATAAACAAAATTCTTTGGATTAAAAAAGATGTTGAATTCAAGTTTAAATATATCCTCATTTGATAAAATAATATGAATAAATTGAACTTACTTTCAATAAGCATTTGTTGATTTTCTTCAACACTACAATCTTCTAAAGTCTGATTTTCATCCTCTAGTAATGTCATACACTGTGAAAAAATATAATTATAAATTATTTGTATAGTAGTGAATTTCGTCCTATTGCCATTTTGATATATATATATATCGAGGGAGGGATGAATTCCTGAAGTTCTCGCATGTACTCTCTGGCTTCAATAGGATCATCAAAATTTAGAAGTATTGCCAATCATGAAACAAGAAGCAACACTCTGATAGATCTTAAATAAAAAATAACCTGGCTATTTCACAATTATGAAAGTTTAAGAAAAATATTATCATTCATGATTTCGTTACATATTGCTCAGACTTTAAGAACAGGAGCTGTAAATTAAATGAGTAATGAAAATTATTTATGGACAAGTCATTGAAGTTTACAGCCAACTCCATCAATGAGTATATTGCATGTTAAATCATGAATGTTATTTGAAGCAATGAACACTTTTAAAATCTGTTGTACTTACATCTTCTTTAGAACCTATTTTCCATAGTCTGGTGTCTTCTCTGGAAAATCTGAGCTTAGTACAAAGGAATTCATAGATCTGTTGTACTGTGTGTTGCCGACTGAATGTGGCTGTGTACGCAACATAACGTCTGGGTGTCTGTGTATTGCTAGCAACCATGTTTGACATTGCTGTAAAAAAAAAAACATTGAAAAGGTTAATTCTTTTTTTTTTTAAGTACGAAAAAATGTGCGGAAAACTGAATATTTTAGTGAGTTCTCAAAGTCAGCACAAAATTAAGTATTGAAAACTGTTTTGCTGGACTGACGGATGGAGAGACAGACAGAGTGTAAATCTTAAGTCCCTTCAACTTCATTAGTAGGGGGACTAAAAAAATACCCTTGTACCACAATAACTGCATCAAATGCAAAGGGAATTTTCAGTAACTACCATTATTAGACATTATTGAAAATGAGCTTGATTTTCAACTCAATGACATTAAAATCAAATACTGGAATCAGAACATCTGGGTTTTTTTCTATCGCGGGATATTTCAGAGTAAGTGTGACCATATGACCTTCAACTTAACATTCTCAAAATAAAGATTTTTTTTCCTTATGGGCATAATTTAATAAAGGTCCAGCATTATACAACAAAAATCCCATTTTAAGACTAGGTTTCTAAATGAAAAAAAAAAATTAATATCAAATTATGCATAACAAGCTGTAATGAATATAAAAGCAGTTCTATTCAATCAAATTTCAAGTGTTGACTTTTTTTCTTGAAGCCTGTAAATTCTTTCAATTATTTTAAAAGCATGTAAATCTAAGGGCAAGGAATTTGAAACAGACAAGTGTATAATCGCTCTAGGTAAAACTAGGGTTTTTAAAGTGACCAGTTGTAGCACAATTAGCTGACAACTATTTTAGTTTGGGAAGCTGTGAATGTGCTGTTAGATATATATATATATTTGATGTGAAATGTAGTTTGCAAAAATAAATATTTTTTTTTTATTATATATATGG
This sequence comes from Mytilus edulis, assembly GCA_019925275.1. Taxonomy (NCBI): domain Eukaryota; kingdom Metazoa; phylum Mollusca; class Bivalvia; order Mytilida; family Mytilidae; genus Mytilus; species Mytilus edulis. Next base: position 110,909,595 of record CM034360.1, read on the forward strand.
AATACTGTGTGCTCAATATAAATGTGAAAACTTGATTTCCAAACAAAACATGAAAAGTTTATCTAATGTGTGTTTTGAATTTGTAAGCCTGATCATAAAAATATAGAGCAATAGATTAAAAAAGTTATCTTGACCCTAACATAGACAGGTGTAATTTATCTAACAAAGAGATGGTAAAAGATTAACTGTGTTAAGCCTTCCAAAATGCTGAAATAAGGCACTTAATTAAGCTTAAAGCATCCATATGAAGCAAAAACAAGCAGACTTAATATCTTAACCTAGCATTGTTTTAGAAGTTAAATATCTTACACAGAGCCATTCCACCAATACCTGACATCATTCCTGTAAAAGTTGTCATGGGAACTGGTCTATTGGTTACAAACTGGTGCCTTAACAACTTGACAGTAATAGGATACAGTTCTAGTTCTGGTTGTCCATCGTTTGTAGATGAAGATATCACCTTAAATATATGAAGGCTTTCCATTGTTTCTCATTAAAAATATTTTAAACATCTTTTGTTGTCAGACAAATATATGAAAAAATATTATCATAGGTTACAAATGTCTTGATTTCTCAAATGTTTTGATCCTAAATTCCACAATAACTAGCACAGTTTAATAAAAATAATGTAAGGGTAAACTAATTACTCTTTTCTAGTCTTAATGGGTTTTTATTCTTTACTGTATTATAGAAACAAATTGCTTCAGGTTATGTCAAGGTTTTAAAAAGGTCCAGTTAAAGTAATTCAACTGTCATTCAAAAACAAATTCTACTTTATGGCGATGATTTTGTCTTTGCATATGTCTGTTATTTTAATGGTTGACTTAAGGTGGTACCTAACACTTTAACTAAAATTTATTTGGCTCGTTTAATTTTCTTAAAATTTTGACAAAGTATTTACTTTGACCCTTTGACAAAAATATAAAAAATTCAAAAAATTTGAACCAACCGTTTAATCAGAAAAATTACACTGGTTATATAGCAGTTTGACAAACACTTATTTTGATCATTGAGAAGCTTAATATTCCCTCATGAACACAACGTCATTAAAACGTTCTGCTGATTTTACAGAGTTATCTCCCTGTAGTGTTAGGTACCACCTTCAGAAGTTACAGATTAAACTGGATTTGATCTAATGAGTAAACATATTTGTTATGTAAGTAATTGATGGACACAACCTTTCAGAAAGTAAAAATAATTGGTGTACTAATGCTTTATGTTTTTCATGAGTTTTCAATGACTTACAGTTCTTGGGAGTGCTGTGTTGGCCCCATACCATGTAGACAGAGCTCTCCATATAGCCTCAGGAACTATCTCAAAATCTTTCCCTCTGACCAACATTATATCTCTTTTTAATCTACCACCTTCATTTGTTAATGAGATCACCTACAAATTATAAAATATAAAAAAATATCAAGAAGGCAAACAAATACTTTGTTTACTTTCCGAGACATCTGTTTACTAGTTGATAAATATGAGTGAAATAAGAGAATAAATCTGTTTGTCTTACCTGCAAAATTATAGATATAAATTATCATAATATTCTATATTAAACATTGAGTTTCACTCAGTTGAGTGCAAATACATTCTTACATACTTTAGATTAACTAGAAACCAACATAGGACTATTGTCTACTGCAGCAGGTTTTAAAGGGGGAGAATTATTTTTATTGGACCACACTATACTTACTTTAGATTGACTAGATACCAACAAAGGACTATTGTCTACTGCAGCAGGTTTTAAAGGGAGAGAATTATTCATCTGAAGAGTTTTCTTCCTGAACTTAGGTGATGGGCTTGGACTGCGGTTCACTAAAGTCTGGTCCGGTGTATTAAGGCATGTTTTAAGAGGACTTGCACAGTTCTGTGTTTTGATTGCACTGTTTGAGTGGTTATGTGTTAGACTAGCTCCACTGTAGGACTGAGACATGTTGTAACTAGATGTCTTGGCATTGACCATGATAACGCTGTCGTCCTCCCACGGTACGGCTTTCCCGGATGTTTATTCTTAGTTATTCTATGTTGTGTTTCCTCATTGATAACTTTGTCATTTATAGATACTGCACCATTGATGTCTCCATTCATTTCTGTCACATTCTACAAAATATAATCATTCTTTCTTTAATAACTTTTGGTTGATTGATTGTGTTTAACACTACTTTCAGCACTGATGAACACACATTCATACACAGGCAGACAAAGAAAAGACAGACAAACTGTACGACAAGCTAATTGCTTTGTAAAATTCATTATGTTAGTAAGTTCTATAAAATTTTGATTTTATTTTCCCACCCGAGAAAAATATCAAACTGACCAAAAGTTGCGAACACCTTTGTTTTATACAAGAAAACTCAAGGGTATATGAGTATTGAATATGTCCATTTAGATATGAATGAAATAATACCAAAGGTTTTCTGAGAAACAGATGAAAAAGCAGCACTTTGCTCAGGACATACAGATAGATCAACATTAAATCTATACGACCCGTTTCATTATTTTCCAGACATGAAAATTAAAGAGTAAACATTTCTTGAGTAAATATCAATACTTAATAAAATAACATTCTCAGTTTATGATTAAATGATTGTTGCTGGCTTAATTTCAAATTAATGTGGACACATTGGTTGCCTTCCCCTGTTTTTTTTTTATCTCTGATCAGGTAGTTGTCTCTTTGACACATTCCTCATTTCCATTTTCAATTTTATCAATTTGTGATCTTACCTTAAAGCTGACATATTCATTCCAACAGTTCCACCATTGCATAGAAATAAGATACCAAATCTGTCCTACTTGGAATGATTTCCTCGACTCTCTACTTAACCACTGGCTGTAAAATAAAATACAACATTACTTCTTAAACTTTCACCGCTAAAAATGCTGAACATTCTTATAAAAATGCATAATAGGTACTTACAATTAAAACAAGTGTAACTGTGAGCTACTGCTCACTGATGATACCCCCGCCGCAAGTGGATAATGTCAATAGTGTAAAAATATGTTAGTGTTCGGTAAACAGGAAGTTGTCAAGTGATGAATCTGAAAAGGCATCACACAGTATAGCTGACTTATATAAACCCTGAAATCAGATTTCAGAAATCCTTGTATTGTAGTTTCTGACAAAAATGTGACGAAAATTTTCAACTTGGCCTTCATGTGTAAAATGATACAAGTGTTCAGTAAACAGGTAGTAGTCCAGTGATGAATCAGAAAATGCATCACACGGTATATCTAACTTATATAAACCCTGAAACCAAATTTCAGAAATCCTAGCATTGTAGTTCCTGACAAAAATGGGACGAAAATATTCATGGGACGGACGGGCGGACGGACTGATGGACGGAGAGACAGAGGTGAAACAGTATACCCCCCTTTTTCAAAGCGGGGTATAATAAACATTACTATGGCATTGACTGTGAAACAAAAATTTTCCCCTGAAGACAGATTAATATTTGTATATATTATTCCAACTGTTGAAAGTGGAGAATTAACAAATCACATCAAATAAAGCCAAACCTTATCTTAATTTTTTAAATGATCTACAAGAGCTCATGTTCTTTCATGTCAGTGAGATGTTAAACTTTACATTTTTTGTGAGATTACAATTGCAAAATCAGATGAATGCAAGAAAGTTTGATGTCATAATTAAATGTTGATCAATTCAGAACTGAGATGAGGCAATTGCCACCTGATTATCAATCATCTAAATCAACAATTTCATTCTGAAAGTTCATACATAGCAAAGTGATATCTGTACCCTGATTGTAAGTATAATAGAGGCAGATCATAAAACTTTCCAGATTTACTAAGGCAATACAAATTTGCCTTTAGTATGTTAACAATGTCATTTTCCTAAGAAACTAACCTTTTACATACTTGGCATGGGCAAATCAATATTGTTAATAAGTAGAGTAGCTGAGTTATATACTAAGGTCACTTGCAAGTATTAATCAATGTTCATTTCTAAAATGACAAATAATTGCTAGATGTATTTTCAAACTTACTTTACGATGTTGCCTTCTTCTTCAGTCGACTGAGGTTTCAGTCCTAACACGATATGACAAATCTACAAAATAATGGCTATTATTGTAATGCAACAGCACATTTCATACAGAACCTATAACCAAAAGTTAGTGTGCAGTAACTTATTTTATTGCATAGCAATATAATATTTCCCACAGAAAGTAACCAAAAGTTAGCGTGCAGTAAATTCCAATATTGCACTAGTACAATAAATCTTCAAAATTCATGACGTCCTCAACGACAATATCTTAGATTAAACCAATTTTTACTTTCAAATATTATATTGTTATACAATAAAAGGGTTATTGCATGAATATTGGGGAATATGTCCCTCGTAGAACATATATTGCACTCGCAAGCTCGTGCAATATAAAATTCTACTCAGGACAATATTCCCAAATATTCATGCAATAACCCTTTAATATTGCACAAGTGCAAATAAAGCTTAAAATTACAGAGGTCAACAGTTGCAAAAATATGTTTTTTCAAAAGTTTTCAAGTTTAAATATTCAATAATAGGGTTGTAGGATGAATATTGGTAAATTATAACTTGCGTAGAATATATATACTGCACTTACAAGGTGTGTAGTATAAATATCTTCTAGAGACAACTTTTGTCAATATTCATGCAATCAACCCTATATAATTTATATAATGCAATGGTGGCAACTATGATGACTCTACAGTATTTCACAACTTAACATTGTTTTTATGATGTGGAAGGGTTACAATAAATTTACACTTTTTAAGTATGCAATAAAGTTTAAAATTTAATAGCTAGCTTAAAAATAATAAAGACTTAAATTAGGTTATCTTTTAACTCCTACTGTAAATTCAGACATTTTTTCCTTGATTTCAGTATTATGATAATCAAAACAGAATAATAATCAATCTCACAAGTTTGTCTGCTGTTCAAAAATCACATGAATATGATGAAAGAAAGTTAATGGATTTTATAAAAATATTGCAGTCTTCACACTGAGTGGCAGCCCAGACAGCACAGGCTAGTAAAATATTGCTCTTGGGCCTGTAAAAATCATATCTACAGGCCAACAGAATCTAACTAAAAATTTTCAAAAAATTGAGATCTGGGCCTGTAGATTTAACAGTTCATCGTGAAGACTGATATTGTGTATAATTCCTACCTGACTTAGTAGATTAAGAAAGTCATCAGCTAAAGTGTTGTTAACAGTCCATACTAAATATTCTTCTTGTGTAATACTGTCATCCTAAAGTTTTAATATAAATAAGAATAAATACACTAACTATTCATTTTGTACAATATTCAGATCAAAAAAGCTTTCTGAAGATATTGCATACGAAATACATTGTCCTCCATAGGCTGTTATTCTTACAAATGGATGTATTAACAACTTTATGGAACAAGATCTAAGGCTTTTTTTTTGCTCTATGTTGAAGGCCTCGTTGTGACTTTGAGATTAATACAGCAATAAAAGCGTTGTTCCTTTGCTTTTGTGCATTTCTATTTTACAATGTACTGATTTTGTGTCATGGATAGAGACTCCATGACCTTGGTTTTTTATTCTGTTCATTGTTTTTATAATATTTTTTAATTGGTAAAATTTTTGATTAATTAATCTAATGTCCATCAATATTATTTACTGCATTGAAATCTTTTACAACATTCTAGCGATTTTATTCAGAATATACTGAATTTCTCAAAAATTGGTTTACAAACATTAAAATTCAAAAGATTGTATATTGTATTTACAAGAGATATGTTTAGAAACGGTTAGTGTTTACACAGGAAAACAGGTTTTACTTTATTGAATTTTTTTATATGTAATTTCAATCCATAAAACACATTATTATGTAGGAATCCATTGTTTACCTTATCTGCATCATGGCATGCTAAAATTTCCATAGCAACTGTTTCTGGATATAAATTATGGAACACATCAGATTCCTGTAAATTAAACAATGGCAGCTAGTTATAATACAGTAGGTAGAAGAAATATGGAGGGCATCATGTCATGATTACACATACTGTGGCCAAAAAAACAGTACACACAAGCAAATTCTGATTTTTTTTCAGAGAAAGCTGGTCAGCTGTGAGGATTCATTTATTTTAGAGGGTACCAATGTGAATTAAGGAAAACTCACATGTTTGTGGATATTTTATATTATGGTTTTGCCAAAGTCTGCATACAAGTCAATAGAAAATTTGTCAGCCCTGGAACATATAAGTTCATGATTCACACTGACCCACTAGATCCACGAAAGTTGGTATCCAACGAATGCTGAGTTCACACGTAATTCGAATTCGATTCGCATTAACTAATTCGAATTAGTTTAATTCGCATTCGAAACGTTTTTACGTCCTAACGTCAATTTTAATTCGAATTGGAATGCGTGTCAAATTCGATTTACTGTCCTTACGATGTTAACTTTTAATTCGGATTACTGTGCTTATCCAGTGACCTTTGGGGTATCACATTAGCAATGGCTCAAACAGTTTACCAAATTGCAGTTAGATTTCTTCTCCAACTAACTGATCAACTGGTAAAATATTTTAGCAGATTGCTCAAGTGAAATGTTGTTAGTATGAAGTGAGTGCTGTAAAATCAAAAGTAATACTTCCCATCCAGATCCAGTTAGTTGATATCTTTGTCATTTGTTTCAAACACAAAAATGACTTACTATAATATGAGTCACTGAATAAGGAGGTCTAATTTTGACATGGAAACTTCTATCATAAATAGATTTTATAAATAAATAGTTGAAAACATTGTTTTGTAAGTCTATAATTAATAGCTCCGTTTTCCAACAACAAGTTAGTGCATAATTGTAATTTGGATTTTTTTTTCTAAAGCAATTACTTATCTGCTACCATTAAAGGGAAATAATTTACATTACCGAAAATCAGCAAAATGTTGTCACAATTTTTGTCTGACAAATATCAACTTTCCTCATTTAATTTTTTTGTAACATTACTTTTATGATTATTAAACTTTTATCCTCTGTTTTGAAAAGAAACAATGAAATTTATTTTTAAGATGATTAAAATTTTGAAAAAATTGTAGGCAAAATCAGAAGCCAGGTATCATTGATTAATTTTTTAGTGTACAATAACTCAATAAAAATTATTTCCCTTTAATGCCAGCAGATCAGTAATTTGTATAGAAAATATTATACGAATCATAATTACACAATAACTTTGTCTTAGAAGACAAAGCTATAAAATATACATCTACAAAACAATGGTTTGAACTATTTATTTATAAAATCTATTTATGATAGAAGTTTCCATGTCAAAATTAGACCTCCTTATTCAGTGACTCATACTATAGTAAGTCATTTTTGTGTTTGAAACAAATGACAAAGATATCAACTATAGTGTGTGATAACGTTGTGTGAGGGAATTCGACGTTTGCTGTACCACTGTTCACTCCAGCGCAATTTATGACAATACCACTGTATCAATCAGAATGATTTTTTTTGCAGTGTTTTAAGAAATGATTTTACTTTGTTGTCGCGTATTATTCGTGATACATACAATGTTTTAAAAAGGCGAATTTTCTGTATAAAGTCAATGATTATGTTGACTTTTGAAGGCCAAACTTTTTACAGCCTTAAATACGCAAATAAAAGATCCAAAAACTATACCAATACAGAATGACATGTTTATGAAATTATAGCAAATCTATTGGTTAATAAATTTTTATTCGTTGTTGCAAAATAATGAACTTAAAATATCTGACATTTTCTCCCTACCCAGTTTACCCCTATACATTTTTATGATGTGGACTGGTCATTGTTATTGAATCGTAGGCAATTTGATTGGATTAAGTTGTTATTAGTTTACCTTCAAACTTGTTTATGCCTTTCATACATGACTATTGATTAATTAGAACGTGCATGAATGTGTACGGTAACTAAAATTACCTTCAAACTGGACACTGGACGAGTCAATATTATGTTTTATCAATGAAAGTTAAGGTATGAAAGGTAAGAATTGCCACTTCTTCTATTTTCCCAAAATTTTCTGAATACACAGTTGAAAGATTATTTTTTAAAAGCCTATTGTGGAGATAAAAGAGAAAGTTTACAAATAAGACGTTTTGTTCCATTAAACAAGTCATTTCTTAAGAGAAATGCCGAAATATATTTTACGCACGACTACGGCAGGTAAAATTATTATTTATCATAACAAAAAAAAGCATTTTTCAGTCTCATTGGAAAGTGTTAATTACAATTAATTCCAAACTTAAGAAGTCAGTAAATAAAGTCAAAATATGTTCGATCTGCCTATTTCTGGACATCAAAAGTCAATACGATCGTTTTAAAGTCAATTTCGTCTACCTCACAAAATCTTGTTAGGCACTATAACTGGATCTGGATGGTAAGTATTACTTTTGATTTCACAGCACTCACTTCATACTAACAACATTTCACTTGAGCAATCTGCTAAAACATTTTACCAGTTGATCAGTTAGTTGGAGAAGAAATCTAACTGCAATTTGGTAAACTGTTTTGGCCATTGCTATTGTGATACCCCAAAGGTCACTGGATAAGCACTGTAACAAAAACGTATTTCTAATGCGAATTAGTTAATTCGAATTAGCCAATTCGAATTAAGAAAGAAAAGTGTGTGAACACGATTAGCGAATTCGATTTGAATTAAAGGTACATGTGAACGAGGCATTATAATAATAAATCCACAGTATTACACTTTGAAACAAGATAGAATATGTTGTTGTGATGGGCTATGCTATAGATTTTTTTCTGTAAAATAAATGGGACATTCTTAAATTGCATCTATAGGTAGTAACCCCAAAGTGTCTTCCATGGTTGTTATGTATACATGTTCAAATGGAACAGCCCTTATGAAGTAAAGTACACCATGATCATACCAGATATGTTGTTAGTCAAACTATATTTCAAAAATCATTTAAATATTATATAAATTCTGTATCCATCTTCCTGAAATTCCTGATTGCCTTGATTTCTTTGAATAGAACATGACATATAATCTAAAAGGTACATATATTTTGACAAAAGTAATATCATAAATCAATAACACCCTATATGCAGAAAAGTACTTACTAATTCATGGCTTGCTCTATTCTCTGACCGTACAGCTAACATGGCTGTCAGCATTTGTATCAAATCTTCTTTACTCAACTTTCCATCTTTCTTTTTACAAAATACTTTAAAACAAACTGAAAAATACAAAATGTTCACCCTCTTACAGAATAAATTGGTGCATTGTGTAGGTATCTTTTAAACATATATATATATAACTGGGGTGCGTTCAATTTCATAGCTGCTATCTAGGACTACGTAGATTTAGACTACTGAACATATTGCTAGCCATTATTAACAAATGCAATATTAAATTTCAAGTTATTGGATAATCATACAGATCTAAGATCTGAGATCTTACAAAATACATTGAAGAAATTTAGGTTATTTTCCCGCAAAATAAAAGTTCAAACACATCAAAAAACATTAAATGGATCACAACTTTCTAAGCTATTTCAGCTTTTTAGGCTTGAAATATTAATCTTAATTACATGTATCAGAACAGAAATGAAGGAGTAAACTTACATTTTTGTCTTTCCATACTAGGACCTCTACAACAAGCAGATATTCCACAAGCCATTTCTTTAAAGTCTATGTGATTATCACAGTTCTCATCAAAAGCTTTAAATAAACCTGAAATGGCATAAAATTAAAATGAAGTGATTGCTTTAAATAAAACTGAAATCACATACAATTAAACTACAGTTAGCATTGTTCTCTAGATTTCTAAATCTGAGTACAATAATTATGCTCAAAATAAAACTTTACTAAAAATCCATACATACATATATTATGAAAATGGGGTAAATATATCTGCACAGACATATTTATGGTCTAGTTATATATTTGCAAACAAACAGTACATCAAATTTGTTTTCCTAGTGCAACATGTTTTAATTTTTTTTCTCTACTTTCTTCAGTAATTATATGCTTCACACATTTTATACATCTCTATAAATATGAGTTGATGTATAAAATGGAAGGGCACTTAAAATTCTACATGGGTGATGGTTATTAGAGCAATTTTTTACACTATAATGCATTATGATTGAGATTCTCAATTACACTTGTTTAGGTAGCAGGTGCTTAAACAAACTGCCTTGCAACCTCCACCCACCCCCATTTTCCCCCTTAAATATTGTTCTGGAATAGCCCTTATACCCCTTTTCTCTCCTTTATTTTTACATCCACAACAAACCTAACAATTGTTTGGTTGACAAGTGCTTAATCAAACTGCCTTCCAACCTTCAACCCACAACCTCCTCCCCCATCCCTACATATTTTTCTGGATGAGCCCAATTATATATTTTTTTACACCCACAACAAACCTTCTGATATATCCTGTGGTATTGGTGGACACACCATACTCTGAAATGTTTCTAGATCAAACTTCCCTGTCTTTGACTGGGATTTCAACATCCAGTAGCGCTTCTCTAGTTCACTGATGTCAGTTTCTTCCACTGAAAGATACGGAATTATATATTGTAAAGTGGTAAACAAACAGATTCAGTCGACTTTTTAATAAAACTCTTAATATAAAACATAATAAAATAGCACAACAATGAAAAATTAATCAAAACTCTGTTTTTATACATTTATACTGTAGATTCATTATTTTCGGATGGTACCAATTTTCATTGATTTCCTGTCTACAGGTGAACCACAAATTTAATTTTCAAAAGTACATTATTTTTGCTTAGATCATTTTATGCTGTTCAAAACTTTTAACCCTGCATAAGATTGAACAGTGAAATATTTATGTAATTGTGTAGAGCTAATTTCAAATTTAGCAGTAAAAGGTTTTCTACCAAAAATACAGAAATTTTGAAATATATGATTACCATGATGTTGAAACTTACAATGAGTTACACCAGCCAGTGTCTGGTAGAATGTGGGCGTGTCTGTATCATTTGACAGACTGATTGTAATGTCCTCCATCAGAAGCCATTTTGTAATAATTGTTGCACCAGGGTGCTGAAAAATCCATAATCTGAACTGTTCAAAGGTAACTTGGTCTCTCTGAAATCAGAAAAAGATTATTATTTGAAAAGTTTATTATCTATCATTAAAAATCTATATTTCCACAACTGTTTATTTGTTCCATCAAAAAATGTATACTGATGATTCTTTGAGAAAATAAACCACATTTTTTACAAAATGGAAGTAGGAATCTAAAAAATCTAAAAGTGCGCACAAGTTACAACTCAAAAACCATGAAGTTTAGTGTGGGACGGAATGATGAATAGATGGACAATGGGAAATTACAATTAGAGACTGAGTAGAAGTAAATAACATACATCTGAGAATAATTCTGATACAGCATGAGAGACCTGGCCCTCTGTTTCAATAATACGTCGATCCATCTCATCCTTCTGTACCATAGTATAACTGTCATCGGCATACATTCCAAATATCACTGAAAAAAGTTAAAAAAATATAATTATATACTGTAGATTTATCAATATTGGTTGGATACCAATTTTTGTTGGTTTTGTGAGCAGGGTGAACCACGAAAACAAATGTTCAACGAATTTCAAATTTTCTATAAGCTTTAAATGCAGAGATTGGCAAAACCATGTATAAAAAATCCACGAAAATGCCCAAACATGATATAGAAACAAGTCAGATTTTTTTTCTAGCTGACAAGAAAAGCTGTAACATGTGTAAGGAGACCTATAGTTGGTAAATGCTTTGTCATTTGGTCTTTAGACATGGTAGTGGAGAGTTGTCTCATTGGCAATCATACCACATATCTTCTTATTTTTATATTGACCTATTCCTCATTTTTTGTACTTTCAGTATGTCACTAAGAGTTGTTTCCTTTTAATGGGCCAAGTATTTTCAATCAATGTAATTGTTGATCTATTTTTGTCAATGCTCCTCACGTCGTAACTTAAATGAAACCACAGTTAAAAATTATTTGTTTTTAATATTTTACATTTTTTAATCTGATAGAAGCCTAAAAATCAATTTATGACCAAAATTATAGGTGTAACACCACTAATTTGGGCCCAGCCAGAAAGCACATACCAGAAAGTAGTACATATTTAACACAAAATAGTTCCTACGCATCAGTGTAACTTTCAAAATATATAGAATATTTAGGTATTTTTGGTATCAAATGAAAGCTGAAGGACAGCTGGTGATCATTGTAGAACACTTTTGGACTTTTGATTTTGAATATTAAAATAAATGCACCAAATTTTAAAAGAGGGTACATTTTGTCTGTTTGTCAGATCTGAAGTGCCTGTTTTGGTACATCCGAAGTTCTCGGAACCAGTTCTTTCTTATATGCCATTAAAGGTATGTTGATTTTTTCAGTACAAGACACCATAAAATGTTGCTTTGAAATGCAATGATTGCCACTTTATTTGAACTTAAAATGAAAGAGGTGTGCCTGCTTGAAATGGAGGAATTTAACATAGAAAGCAATGGGACCATGAATTAGTGGTGTACTTCCAAAAGAACTTTGCAGGGTCTCTTGTGGAGAGTTGTCTCATTGGCAATCATACCACATCTTCTTTTTTTATATTTTCTTTTATATATATCATATTCTTCAAAATCTTCAATCTTTTTCATATGATTTTTAAAGCATGTAATATAAAGGAAAACACAATTGTAAGCTACATTGTACATGTAACTGTAGAGTTATTAAACAATACTAAAATAATTTGAACAGTGTAAAATTTACTTTAAAAAAATTCTGTCTACTAACATTTAATTCTCTCTTCTTTGGTTCCCTTGGTCAAAACTACAAGTCCACTAATTAAATCCTTGTAATTGAGTCCTTTAGATGAGCCACCAAAGCCTTTAAATATTAGCTGTAAAAATCAACAAATTTATATTACTGTGGATTCATTATTATTTGTTGGATACCAATTTTCGTGGCTTTCGTGGGTACAGGTTAACCACAAAATTAAATGTTCAACAAATAAAATTTCTACAGGCTTGTATGCAGACTTCGGCAAAACCAGGAAATCAAATATCCACGAACATGCAAGTTTTCTCAATCCACGAAAATTTGAACCCATGAAAATGAATGTATCCACAGTATACTGAGTGACCAAAGCCTCTAGATATAGCTAGCTATAGGCTGTATAAGTCATAACATATGAGCTGTGTCGTATATATATCAACCTAATGCAAATGCATATAAATGCACCTGTTAGTAATAACATATTTCTGGTTAAAATTCTCTGGGCTTCTTCAAATTCTAAAAATTAGATGAAAACACTTTTGCCCATTTGTGTCAAATATTTGTTGCCTAAAAATCTATACTAGAACTGCATGCAAATACTAAATATTATTTTGGAAATTCTTTTTTTAAATTAAAAGTATTATGAGTACAATGTATTATCAATTCAAGGGTCAATGAAGATAAAGAGCCAAGGACAGACAAGTACTGTTTGTAGTATTAAAATTCTAAGTATTATTAATTACATTGTACGTGTTTTATAATATTGAGTTACAAAACGTCTATGTAATATTAATTATACATGTAGGTTTGAGTTACAAAATTTCAGGTATTCAGTTTTACTAATTTAAAATCTAAAGCTCTGCATTAGAATACCAGACATATATGACATTAAACTGAATTTTCCATTAAAAAAATCCACTCATAAATCAATCAGAAAAAAATCAATGGTCCAACAAAAAACATAAGCTTGACTTTATATTTAAGTATAACAGTTAAGGGAGATAACTCTTTAAAATCAGTTGAACGTTTTAATTACATTCTATTGTTAAGAAAGTATTAAGCTTCTCAATAATCAAAATTAGTGTTTGTCAAACAGCTATATATCCAACCATTTTTTTCTGATAATGTGTTTGATTCAAGTTTTTTTTTAATTTTTATATTTTTGTCAAAGAGTCAAACATTAATATATTTTGTCAAAATTTTATGAAAATTAAAGTAAACTAGCCAAATTAATTTTAGTCAAGGTGTTTGGTACCACCATAAATAGACAAACATTTCCCAACTAGTTGCCCAACCTTCCACAATACTAAAATAAGGATAAGCACTATGGGTATTTTCATGAAAGTTTTAGGGGCCCAACCAAAATTTCAGTGGCATTGCCTACTGGTTCCCTGCTCATTTTTTCCCCTGAACTCAGTACTTACTTTCGAAACTGGGGCTGGTACACCATCTCCAAGAACTTCTCTTAAGAACATTGCTTCTGTCATTGAACCACCAAAGGTCGATGATCTCTTAAAAGCATCTTTCAGACGTTTCTGTTCCAAGTCCCTTACTGAAAAAATAAATCTTCAATTATTTCTTTTTGTCAATTAACTGAAGGGATATTCAAAATTTGAACACTCATATTCAACTAGCTCTATTAACTTTGTAAACTGTAGATTCATTTGTTTTCGTTTAACCAATTTTCGTGGATCGAGAAACACTTATGTTAGTGGATATTTTATATTGTGGTTTTGTCAATTGTTGCATACAACATGTTTTTTGTACAAGCCTTTATCTGAATCCTAATTATATATAAATTCCAATACACCTTATCGCTAAATCCTAGTTGACCCGGCGGCTTGAACTTTTGACGTCATACACAATCACTTTTCCATAAACGTATTTACACTTTTGGTATTTAGCTGGATCTTGCCTCTGAATGACCTTAGATCTACTCCGAATCACCTTTTGACGTTAAGCAACAATCACTTTTAAATTGTGACGTCAAATAATTTGAATTATGATGTCAAAATTTACGGGAACCTGTGTGATTTTACGTAATGGCGGACAAATTTGCATACAAATGTAAATACGTCTATAATTTGTGGGGCCAGATATTTTGTTTTAACAGTTTAAGAAGTCGAAATTATACGGGAACCTGTGTGATATCCAGAAATGGCTGACAAAAAGCGATAACGTGTATTAATTCACTGAATGACTGAAAGAAATTTTCCTCCCTGTAAATTAATGATTCAGTTATCAAGCACATAACGTAAAATCATGTTTACTACAAAATATTTTCAAACTCATGTCATTTTTAATGTTGTATATTGAGTCTGAATATGTAGACAAGTAAAAGATTGCAACTACATGTGTTTCTTGATCAACAGGATGTATTAATTTTACAGACGAAAAAATGTCAACATAAATTTGCAATATTTATAAGGTGTGTTTCAATCAAACTGTTTTCTTACATCGTCTGACAGCTTCCTCGTAAGGAATATAAGATAATTTTGATTCTTTTCCTCCCATTCTAGCGTTTGTAATTTATCAATAATCCAAAACAATCACTCTAAACTGTCAAAAGTGTCAAAATTCAGCCGATCGTCATCCATATTACATCACGCGATGTTGACACAAGTCTCGCGAGAAAAAGTAAGGGATCGGACAGGTTAAAAAAAGTAATTTCCCGCGGATTTTTGAAAATCAGTATTTTCAACTTGTGACGCATACTGGAAACTATATCAATTTCATTGACGTATAACCGCTAACAATTCACAATAAAGTTCAAGGTTCAATATATCTATATGATATGTACACATTTAAAGGGACACTAGCTACAAGATATTTAAAAAATCTAAAGTATGATTTTTTTTTTGTTCAATCATTTATAATGACAGTGAAATAGTGAGATAATAATTTGCTTTTATCAGCTAAAATGGTTAAATTTTTGTCAAATTAAGCTAACAGGCTAATAAACATTGATAATGAATTATTCACTTGCAATTAGATAATTAGACCTCTGTACGGTTGTTTTTAAAAGGAAAAATGTCAACATTGAAAGTGAAACAAAGGTAAATAAATTGATTGACTGATTCGATCCACAAAAAGAATTTCTTGTATAAAAGGGAAAAAAAACACGATAAAAATACATTTTTAATCTATAACACAAAATTTAACACACCTATAAAAATCCAATTACATGAGTTGCTTAATCTATTTATATCTATGTCTAAAGGGTTAGCAAGTGAATAAAACACTGAGATAAAACATCATCAATCGTTTCTTAGCTAAATTTTGATAAAATTGAACCGTACTGGCTGCTAACAGCGAATTATTATTTCATTATTTAACTTTCATTACCGGTAATGATCGAACCAAAACAAATCATTTATTTTTTTATATATATATCTCGTAGCTTTAACCCCTGTTTCAATAAAAAAAAAATAAGACAATGTGGTTTGATTTTCCATATTAAAGTGACAAAATCTCAAAATGAAAAAAGAAATTAACAACTATATAACTGTCACCGTAAGGCCCCACTATGATCCATTCCCCCTCTCCGCAAAGATGCAAGGAAGCGTAACCACCTTTTTGATTCGAAAAACTGAAAACCCATGAGTTTAAAGTAATAGAACTGACAACAACATTTGGATTGTCTTTCAACCCGTACCCTTAAGTGTAATCTTGAAAATTAACGAAAGCTCCGTTTTTACTCATGAAATCAACACCTAGATTAAAATATCGAAATGCATTTTTTTGTATTTGTAATGATAAAATTGAGAATGGAAATTGGGAATGTGTCAAAGAGACAACAACCCGACCAAATAAAAAAAAACAACAGCAGAGGGTCACCAACAGGTCTTCAATGTAGCGAGAAATTCCCGCACCCGGAGGCGTCCTTCAGCTGGCCCCTAAACAAATATATACTAGTCCAGTGATAATGAACGCCATACTAATTTCCAAATTGTACACAAGAAACTAAAATTAAAATAATACAAGACTAACAAAGGCCAGAGGCTCCTGACTTGGGACAGGCGCAAAAATGCGGCGGGGTTAAACATGTTTGTGAGATCTCAACCCTCCCCCTATACCTCTAACCAATGTAGAAAAGTAAACGCATAACAATACGCACATTAAAATTCAGTTCAAGAGAAGTCCGAGTCTGATGTCAGAAGATGTAACCAAAGAAAATAAACAAAATGACAATAATACATAAATAACAACAGACTACTAGCAGTCAGTAACTGACATGCCAGCTCCAGACTTCAATTAAACTGACTGAAAGATTATGATTTCATCATATGAACATCAGGCACAATCCTTCCCGTTAGGGGTTTAGTATCATACCATCATAACATATATGAGAAGAACATATAACCCGTGTCATGCCAACAACTGTTTTTAGAATAAATGTGTTTAGTTCCGATGCAAAGACCTTATCAGTGAGTCAATATTAACGCCAAAAT
Organism: Mytilus edulis; assembly: GCA_019925275.1. NCBI lineage: Eukaryota > Metazoa > Mollusca > Bivalvia > Mytilida > Mytilidae > Mytilus > Mytilus edulis. The sequence continues at coordinate 110,926,809 of CM034360.1, forward strand.
ATGCAATCTTTAATGACTTGACAACGGAATCGTAATTATATCCCTTCTTAATACGGAGTGTCTATTCGTCCGGCTATATAAATTAAAACAACCCGTGCTTTATTAAAAACCTTCAAAACACGATGTTATATCTTCATCATTATATTTTTGGCCGGACAAATAGCGAAAAACCGTAAAAAATGCTATTTGTCCGGCTTGCCGGATGCATAGACATTTTTGACTATTTTTCCGGCTAGCCGGACGAATAGCCACTGCTACGGAGTGTCTATTCGTCCGGCTAGCCGGACGAATAGTTAAAAATCTCTATTCGTCCGGCCATCCGTCTGCGGATGCGCAAATCTTCAATATCAATAAAGTATCATGTGACGCGGAAAATGTCCCGGATGAGGTGTCGGATAACACACGCGGTGTCGGATAACACACGCGCGTATGCAATGGACGTTTTGAGAATTGGAGATCGTGATTTATATTTAAAGATGTCATAGAGAAAACCAGAGAGAATGTGATTGCTTTAAACAAATGTCTATAGGAGTGATTCCAGAACAATAGCGTATGCATGTTAACTGTGAGGAATAAGCCTGAAATTAAAGTGAAATTGATGATTTACCCAATTTACCTTATGGAGGCAAAACGCATTCGGAAAAAATATTATATCAATTAAACTTGCTTGGATGCATTATTTTCAAGTTATACTACAACGGAGATCTATGAACATACTGATATGCCGAGACTGGGAATAAGACACCAGGGTTGGGGATCCCCCTTTTTTTCGGTTGTATCTAAATATTTATTATATACATTTTTTTTCTAAAACAAATCTTATCGAAAACACAATGCTACTTTTGGGGACAGGTTACACGTGCCTACCATTTTCTTTAATTTCCTATGAATTAAAAATCGCCGAACAATTTAAGTGAAGAATTGTGCACTGATAATCATATGAGGACCTTACTTTAACCAAACTTCACAGAAACAATAAATTCAGGATCTTTTAGAATCATAGATGAAGCCAATAATGATTGGCCCGACTATTTACTTTACAGGAAATTCATATGCAGAACAACAAAAGAGAGAATCATTCCCCCTCCCTCCCTCAGTACCCAAAAAAATGGAGGGATGGATGGCCATCTTTTTCAAGACAGACAAATAAGAATTATTACCGTTCTAAAAAAAAATGTGAAAAGAGTCCAAATTTTATCATAAATTTGATTGTATGATGTATATTAAATAAAGCCATTGCATATTGATACACAAAACTATGACTGGAATCAATACAAATATTGGAATACAAAAGACCATGCACATTAAAGGGGGGGCAAGGGGGGTCCCAATAACAGCAAAACAGCAAATTGATTTGGCTCATAACAGATAACAAGGAATTAAAATGGACAAAAACAGATAACAGTAAATGAAATAGTAAAATAATTCGGTCTTTGACAAATCAGTATTTCTTATTACGGATATAATCCTTTGTAATTGCATTCCATTTTCTTTGACTATGTTTTTAGAATTAATTTATGTATCTAGAATGTGTTTAAATTACTACTCAATATATTATAATATTTTTTATACGCTCGTTTACGGAACGTATTATGATATACTGTTGTCCGTCTGTTGTCAACATGTCAACTCAAAAACTCTTTAACCAATTTGCATTAAACTTTGGGAAATTGTTTATATCTATTGACGTGAGCTCCCCCCTTTTTTATGAATATAAATTTTAGATTTTAAGTTTCTGGGTAATGGGTTTTCATTTTTTTTTTACATAAATAAGGCCGTTAGTTTTCTCGTTTGAATTGTTTTACATTGTCTTATTGGGGCCTTTTATAGCCGACTATGCGGTATAGGCTTTGCTCATTGTTGAAGGCCGTACGGTGAACTATAGTTGTTAATGTTTGTGTCATTTTGGTCTTTTGTGGATAGATGTCTCATTGGCAATCACACCACATCTTCTTTTTTATATTTTATTAAAAAAAATTGGTGGTTTTTTTTCAGTTTTCTGATAATATCTCAAAAATGCTTTCACAAAGCAAGGAATTTCGGTGAACTTTTTATATCTGTTGACATGATGTCACTTTCAATTTTTATAAATTTTATATAAATTTTACGTTTCCGAGTTAACGGGTTTTATTAATTAAAAAGGGGGGATTTTCCAGTTTTCAGACATTAACACAAAAATGTTTTCAGCAGTTCTCATGAAACTTTGCTGAAATGTTGGAAACTCTCTTGATTTTTATTAATTTTAGATTTTATTTTATTGAGTTAAGGGATTTTATTCATTAGAAAAAGGTGGTATTTTTTAGTTTTAAAAAATATCTCAAAAATGCTTTTAGCAGTTCTCATGAAACATTGGTGTATTGTTTATATATATTGACAGAATCTTCCTTTGTTGCTAATTAAAAAATGACTTAAAAGAGTTTGAATATTCTGACTTTTTCTAAATGACTATTTAATGAGGTGTGTGATTTTTTCTTAATAAGACTATGAGGCAAAGTGGTATATAGGGTAGAAAAATCAAAAGTACCAATTATATGCATGCAATTTATCAAGTACTTCGAACGAATTTTGACACTCCAAAAGCAATTTATTCCACTATTTTCAAAGGCCTTAAATTATTGGAACAATTTGTTTATCAGGTACCAAGTCTACTTGTAAGTAGAATACATAGTTTTGTAGGGAAACAATAGCTTGAAACGAAATAAATCTTTGTTTGTAATGAGTTATGTGCAGCTTCGGACCCAAGTACATGGTTTGAACTTTCATTGTACAATGCATTTGGTTCTACTTTGAAAAGAATCACAGAGCTGAGTCTATGTACCATATTATATAAAAGGTTAAGTGGTTGTTAGGACCTAGTCCTTGTGATCCTTGTCAGATATTCCTGGCCATATGTTTTCCTTTTTGTCATATCAAGAATTGTTTTAATTCAATATGTTCGTACGGGAAACAAGGAACATTATCTCATACAAAAAAATTAAGATTGTTCTAAATACATGTTCAGAAAAAAAATGTAATTTCTTACAAAGGATAATCATACTTGAATTGGCCTGGACCGTATTTCTGTGATGGGTATATCGTTAATGGAATCCTTCTCTGAATATGGGATAAACATATTAGTAGTGGTAGACCCCAATGTCCAATGATCTTCAATTTATACCGAATATTGACTGTCAAAAAAATGCTAACATTCCAATTTTCAATAACAGTTAACAGCAAATACATTATCACAATAACAGATAACAAAAAAACTAAAAGCCCAATAACAGCTAACAAAGAATAAGACAATAACAGCTAACAGTAAATATATTTTCAAAATAACAGATAACAAAGAATTATATTGTCCCATAACACCATAACAGTTAAACCCCTTGCCCCCTCTCACATTAAACCACTATTTTTAAAGCCCTATTCCTCAGAAAATATATGCGCACATAGAATATTAGAATAAAAAAGTCTGAATCAAATGTATAGTTTATTTCTTTTTTTTTTTAGAATGACTTCTTTTTTTATAAAAAGATGTTAGACAATATAAATTAAAACAACTCGTGCTTTATTAAAAACCTTCAAAACACGATGTTATATCTTCATCATTATATTTTTGGCCGGACAAATAGCGAAAAACCGTAAAAAATGCTATTTGTCCGGCTTGCCGGATGCATAGACATTTTTGACTATTTGTCCGGCTAGCCGGACGAATAGCCACTGCCTTCTTAATAAGTCTATTCAAAGGTTTTGTAAGTTTCTGAGGTGAATACTGACACCTTTGTGCTTTAATATGAGGCAGGCATTACCTGTAAATGGGGACGAAGTCTGTATGAATTATTTTTTTGTAACTTAATTATTTGTCAAAAAAAAAAGAAACGGAAATACCGTAACGTTTCCGATTTTGGTTCTGTTGTTAGGGATTTTAGTTGTGACGTTATTTAAATTATGACGTCATATGCAATGTAAACAAAGAAACGCTATCATTAGGTAACGTTTTTTCATATCAAGGAATTATTAAAAATGAAATTGGTATTGCACGTTCCTTCCTATTTTATACTAGACTGATAAATATATATTTTACTCAAAGTTCCATACAAACGAGACCGGAAAAAGGAAGTATATTGTACATTTCTGCGCCAGTCCGGGATTTCAAAACATGACATAAAAAAAATTGAACGATTTTGAGTTCATTAGTACAATGAAAAATTCGGGAAATTTTCCCGAATTTTTTTTTTTTTATTGAATTTTCTACTGTTATTGGGGACTTCGTCCCCATATAAAGAATATTTCCATAAAAAATTGGATGTGAAATACCTGAACGTATTAGAAGTCTGCATGTTGAGCTATATTTACGAATGCTGTCTTTATACCGATGATAAAATTTAGTAAATGTTTTGACTAGTTTGTGATATCGAAAACCCTGGTGTAATATTTTTTCAGTAATACATAAATTTCTCTCGTTAAAATCTAAAACATTGTTACATACACGAGCGAATCGTACAAGTTGAGATGTATAAACACCGTAAAATGGTGACAAGGGAACGTCACCATCTAAAAACGGATAATTAACGATAGGAAATGAAAAATCATCCCTTTTATCATAAATTTTAGTATTCAGCTTTCCATTAGTGATCGATATAGATATCAAGATCGAGAAAAGGGCAGTGGTCATTGTTAGTATTAGCTTTGTTTAAAGTAAGTTCAACAGGATAAATTTCATTAATATACATACTGAAGTCGTCATTATTGAGAGCCAATCTGTAATCTCTGTCCTACATTTATTTTCACTCTATTCGGTCCTGCCTCTTTTATAAGTTTATCATGAATTTTTGAAATTAAATTGACATCCTGCCTTTTTTTTGCCAATTTCTCATCCTGTTTTTTTTGTACTCAAAACTCATGTCTTGTCTTTTAAAAATTTCATCATAGCCCCTCCCTTTTTAAATCAAATGGTAGCTGCCTTATTGCCTGGTAATTTGTAGTTTGCCCCGAACTGGCACAAAATTTCTATTGGCTTCATTTTCTTAGGTTACAATGGCACTTTATCATATGAATTTTTATTCAAGAGATTTCTATATATGACAGAAATATTTGCATCTGTATCTATCACAGCTTAGTTTTAGTGTTGTGACGTAAGCTGTGTATTTAGTGATAAGAAGATGTGGTGTGAGTACCAATGAGACAACTCTCAATCCAAGTCACAATTTATAAAAGTAAACCATTATGCCAATAAACGTACGGTCTTCAACACGGAGCCTGGGCTCATACCGAACAGCAAGCTATAAAGGGCCCAAAAAACAAATACTAGTGTGAAACCATTCAAACGGGAAAACCACCGGTCTATTAATTTTTATCTATATTTGTCTGAACCTATAAAGAAATAATTGTACATACTTCCTTATTTGTAGGTTGTTTGTAATTTTCATTATTCTTATTTTTATCATCCTTGTGCCAACTCTATAGACTAAGGAAGGATCGAATCCCTATTGTGTATTCCCTTGTGACACACTTTTATTTCCCTTACTCGACGTACATAACTGAAATGAATTTGCCAGTGTTTGCCACATTTATGGCATGACTGTTTGTAATTTGGGCAGATTGTCCTTGATTTACATGATTTACCACAGCCAATACTGTAATATTGTAACCCTTGGCTATAGCGAATTCGAAGATTATATGGCCTTCAACAATGAGTAAAACCCATACCGCATAGTCATTTATGAAAGGTCTCGAGATGACAAATGTTTTACAAAAAAATAATTCAAACGAGAAAACTAACGCCGTGATTTTCGTGCAGTGAAAAAAACGAAATACAAAATATTAAAAACAACAAATTGCAAACGACAACCACTTAATTTCAGATTCATTACATTTAATAGGCACCTGTGGCCGTGTTAAATCTGGAACATTGGTGTAACAGTACAAAATATGATCAAACTATAAAAACAGTTAAAAAAGACCTAATTCGTCGGATCGAGACAAAGAACAAAAACAAGTTACACAAACATATCCGACCGTGCCTCTGATGCATGCGGCCGAGGGCTGTATAGCCAGTCAACATATATTTGTTTGCCTAACAGAAGTTTCACTGAAAATTTTGGTTATTAGCAAATGATGCCGTGAAATCAGTTCCTATTGTAACAAATATTCTTTACCATTTATTTTGTAAGGAACACATTCTGTATCACTTCTCCCAGTGGAAATTATAACATAATCGAAAATTTCTTCAGTTTGGAACTTTTGTTTCATATTAGCAGCAGCTATCATGAGAATTAAGAGGACACTCTGTAATCATGTGAAAACCACGTCGAAATCATATTGTGTCTTTTTTTTTTTTTTAACTTTTTTTTCATCTGCAATTGTTTCAAACAATCATTGCAATCATCAGTATCATTGTATAAAAAAAATAATGTTATTGTTCAGCTCAGCTGTGGGTGCTGTTCTCTGCAGGGACTTTACAGGGGCGTAGCTAGGCATTCATTCAGCTGTAGGCACAAATCGGCAGGGGGTCTGGGGGCCGCTAAAGGCTCCCAACAGGTCCAGGGCAGATTTCAGGGTTTTGGCTGCAAAAATTTATGCACAAAAATATCAAATTTTCTGGTCATTTAATCATGATAATTATAATATACATGATGAAAAGCTCGAAGAATTATGAATAATTTACCATAACATCTGAATGGGGAATTTAAAAATAACAAGTACAATTGGAAAATCAAATATTAAAAAAAATATTTACGGTATGTACTGCCCATCATAGATCCGCGTATCCCTTTAATAAAGCAGTACACCCTGTTTGGAATTTTCAAATCTATTCCGTTATGATCGATAAATACGTTTAACTTAATGGATAGTACATATTGACGATCCTTCATTAAAAAAAAATACGCACGTGCCCGTAAACACTGATATTATACTATATAATAACACTATCCTTTTGGCTAGAAAGACGTCAACCATCAATATTTTGATTCTTAAACCTTCACCCTAGCCACACAAACACATACACACATAGTCGATGCCTAGTGCAAAAGTTCTGTTCTGTTCATACTAACGTAACAAAATTCAAGAAATTCGTATTTCTTTATATACCGCGCTGCTGTAAAATCCCTACCTGCTTAGGAACTTGAATAATTGTGGTCATTACTCGTAGATCTGAGAGTACTCAAAACGACTGGAAGCTAGTTGATAGATTGATTTCTAAACATCCTGTGTAAAATATTTATGCAAGTTTAGAACAAAAAAAAAAAAACAAATTGATTATTTACAATAAACACAACAGGGAACTTAGTCCTGTAATAGGTGTTGTACAGGACGAAGGTCTGGAAATTGGAAAATGAGGGATTATTGGATAGGAGCAGAAACTTTGCCTTTCAGTAGAACAACTACGAACTCCTCAAAGAGTGGCATTCTCTCTACAACTAGGCATAAGATTAAATGTCCCCATTCTGACCAGACGTGACTACGTATTTATGCATCCTGCACAGCCAAACGGATGACCAACATTGGCAAGTCGGGTGAAGACAAAGTGGAAAGCTAGTTGAAAACTAACAACAACTAATTAAAAATTCATGTGTCTAAGTTGAGGTTCATTCAATTTTTGTTGATAGAATTGAAATGATCTGAACCAAAGTTCTAGTTTATAGTTTCTATATAAGGTACACACCTAAAAACATTCAATTCTATCCAATATTTCATTCACTAAAGACGAGAGACTAGTGTACACATGACATTCGAGTTGTGACAACTTCACTGGAGTTCATCTACATATAACGTTGTTTATTATTTTTTTTAATGAAAAAAAAAAATTGTGAATAAAATATGTGTAGGCACGTGCCTAAAGTGCCTAACGGCAGCTACGCCCCTGCTTTATATATACATTAAGTCGAACTATGAGACGGAACCGCTGACTCTGTATGACGGTCTGACAATCCGACCTCAAAAGTTTAAATGGGGATGTGGAAAAGGGGCTAGGGGTAGGAGGGGATCCCGAAATCCCGGGATTAAAAACACGAAATCCAGAGGTCCCGAATTTAAATAAATTTAAATCCCGACATCCCGAAATTCCAAAAAAGAATTGTCAGATCCCGAAAGGGTCAGTCCCGAAACCACGAGCTTAAAACGCGCGATCCAGGAGTCCCGATAAAGGTCCTAACCCCTCTCTATAATAGTCTATACTATATAATAGAAATAGATGTTTTTAAAAAATGTACTGAATATGGCCTAAACATTTTATGCATTGAAACATGTCAAGATAAATCTGCTAATATTTTAACATTTACTGACGTGACTAAAACTTATGTAGACTCGTTGAACTGAGTGGGGTTAAAAAAATCGAGAAAAGTGGCAGATGGCACTTGGTTATATTGATTGATTGATTGTTGGTTGCTTAACGTCCAGTGGCAAATACTTCGTGCATATTCAGGACGAACATATATATATATACAAGAAAAACGAAGAGCTGTTATATAAAAATAAGAGGACATGGTATGATTGTCAATAAGACAACTCTCCACAAGAACAACATGTGTAGCAGTGGCGGATCCAGAGGGTAAGGTAAAGTGGGTTGGAACAACTTTTTTTTACGATCAATGCTTTTGAATGGGGACACATGGTTTGAATCCCCCTCTCCCTTTATCCCGACTCGAGTTGGACCCGTTTTCGTTTCGTCTATATTCTTATCTAGCTTTTGAATATTTACCTTTTCAGTGCATGTTCCATTCAGTTTAAGCCATTTATCAAAATGTCTTCTGAATTTGAATGTGGACCAATTTCCAAAATATTTATCATACTTTGAACAAAGAGGCAATTTCAAAATAACGTGTTGAATAAAATGAATTGAATTGAATTGAATTGAAAATTGAAAATTGAATAAAATTGAAAATTGAATAAAATTGAATAGAATTGAATTGTTGAATTGAATTGTTGAATTGAATTGATTTGAATTGAATGGAAAATTGAATTGTGTTGAATTGAATTGAATTGAATTGAATTGAATCGAATCGAATCGAATTGAATTGAATTGAATTGAATTGAATCGAATCGGATCGGATCGGATCGGATCGAATCGGATCGGATCGGATCGGATCGGATCGGATCGGAGATCGAATCGAATTCTTAAACATAGCATGCATAGGGTGACAGATAAAATACTTAGAACAGCAGATATATAAAGCAGCTTATCTGGGAACAGTATGTTAATAATAATTATATATGTTCCTGAGCTAATACAAAATTTAAAAAAAAAGACTTAGGACATATGATCACATATGTTCGTGAAATCATACCAAATTAGCCAATTTATGACCACCATACTTATAGTGAAAACTTCGGACCCCAATGTTCAATGCTCTTCAATTTCTACCTAAGATTAGCTCAGTGTCAAAGTGCTACTATTACAATTTCCAATAACAGTTAACAGCAAATACAAGAACAGATAACAAAAAAACTAATATTCCAATAACAGGTAACAACAGGTTTCAGTTGAGGGTTTCAGACGGTTTAAAGAGCTCTAAGAGATCATGTTCATTGTTTTTGTGTATAGGCAACCAGACTTTAAATAAAGATTACTTTACTTTAACATGTTTAAAAAACATATTTCCAGAATAACAGATATAAACAAAGACTTAGATTTCCCCAAAACAGCATATTTAGCATATTGGCATTTTGTCATTACAATTAATTAAACCCCTTGGCCCTCTCTTTTTTCTTTAGCGTAATTGCGGATATTTCACCCTTGACCGCGTCCGATTCGTTATTTATGCGTGTTTCAAGGGAGATAAATCTTGTACTTAGAAAAAAGATGGGGATGACTTTTCAAAACGACGACAAAGGAAGGGACAAAATTCAGACGATATAATAGTGGTTGTCTTATTTCAACAGAGCTCGAACTGCAATTTTTTCATTATTTGTAGAATATACAGTTATTTCTGCAACATTTTTCAGAGCGAGCCAAGAGGCTTCCGAAAGCGCCATTTTCAGCATCCAGAAAACGTGAAATAAATCGATCCCCATCCTCTGAACATGGCAGATGATAAGGTAAAATTATTCCCGATTTAAATTTCCCTTCTTTTGTTCTATCTAAATGTGTAATTATTTTTGGGAAGAGGAAAATGATTTCGAAAATATATGAACAATTTATGGGAAAAGGGGGATGGTTGGGACTTTGATGAATTTGTAGAGCACACACCAAATAAAATATCTGCAAGTATGACGAGACCAAAACGGGGACGATACATATGTTGCTTAAGTCTTATTTCCAGGAGAAATTGCCACATTAGTTTAACAGGATTACTGTTTGAGTGTTGCACAATTTGCAAAATCAAGATTTCATTCCAGGGTACCCTTACTATGGTTTTTTTTTTTACATATAATTTTACAGCCTATACAATACCTCTTATTACTATTCCCGGCTGACCTAAGAAACTGTCCCGCTTGAACTTTTGATGTCATACAACAATCAAATTTGTATGTATTACAAATGTAGCTACAGGACCTTGTTTGACGTTATTGCAAACTAATACATGTAAAAGTACATGTAATATGCATACAGGTGTGAAAACATCTATAGACGCAATGATCTGGAAGGATTTTTTCTCTATGGGCCCAGGGCCTCTCAAAATTAAATTCAAGGGGCCATTTTAAAAAATAATGGCCATGTTGTCAAATGAATGGGCCATTTGAATTGACTGCAGTGAAAAAAAATAAAAAGTGTATATCTCGGCAAAGAGATGGTGGTACTTACCTTTATGATTCTAAATAATATCATGGATATTGTGCCTGTGATTTTGTTATTTCAATTTCAAAGAATGTAAAATAACTTCTTAACCAGACAATATTTAAGATAACCTTTATTTACAATGTTTCTACTGGTACTGTTATCTTGTTCATGTTCATGGTTTTTTTAACATTAAATTTGGGTCTTCGTCGATACCATACTTATTCCCGACGTTCCGTATTAGAGGACATTTCTTGTATTTCCTCTGCACTTCTTGAATTATAATTACTTCATTACGATGACAACAATAACAGTAGAGAGTATCATTAATTGATAAAACAAAACAACAAATCGCTGAAGGCATGTTTACAAAATGTCAATACAAGCCAAAGACCAAAAAGTGACAAGGACAGTTAGTCGCCTTTTATGGAGACAAAAACTATATGGCCAAAAAAAAAAATAGGTGTGTTTCCTGTTGCATGCCCCAAAAAATTAGGGTCGGTAGGTAGGTATTTTTTTTTTTTTTTTTTTTTTTTTTTTTTTTTTACTGGCCTGCTTCGGTTGTTTTTTGTGTATTTTTATAATCAGTTTGTTATTCTTTCAGGTTATTTTCATCAGTTCATTGTATAAAGTATACAAGATAATGAATAGTCCATGTTCAAAAGTTGCAGAAGACTTGGCCAGGACTTCCAGCTTTAATATAAAATTTTCAAACTTTTCAGAACTGATATGCCATCTGTACGGGTCAGGCTATAGTCTTACACAGAAAGCCCATCAAAGTCTGTCTCAGCAAAGACCTGTTTTATAATCAGTTTCTTTCAGACAATTTAGTTCACAGAACTGATGCCAGCTTTTCTACAAATACCAAATATTAATAACATGATAGAGGGATGGGTGAAAATCTTTGAAATTTTGATTATATACTAGCTGTTTAAAAGAAAATCAATTACAAATTGAGTTTTGGGGCTATGGTTGAGCAAATATCAGATATTAAAAAGAAAATGGGGCTATTATACTTTTTTTCTCGTTCCTGTGTGGACACTCATCGATTGTTATTGATAACCCACTTTGACTGATGGCCATAGCAGAAGCCATGCCGTTGTTTGACTTCAATCTGTATCACACAAATGCTTACTGTATTAAAATTTTATTTGAAATCAAACGTTTAAAAGATGCCATTCAAAGGCTATACTAAACAAAAACCGTTTCCGGAAAAAACGAAAAGAATCCGGATTTTTTTTTTTTTTTTTTTTTTCCGGGAAAAAAAGTTAGGGTCGGCGCCAAAAAATTAGGGTCGGTCGGGCGACCGGAAACACACCTATTTTTTTTTTTGGCCTATTCATAAAAAGGCTTTGGGGTTTTTCAATCGAAATAATAGCAAGCTGAACTAACTTAAAATATAATAATTAGAGACAAATCTCGTCTGTACTAGCCTAATTTCACAAATTTAAAGTTGTAAAAAATCATATCATGAATGATAGTTCATTACGTTTTTTTGGGTAATCAGTAACACCCAATGGTTCTAATATTTCTATAGGAAATCACCCGAGACGTCCCAAAAATATATAGGTGCTCCTATCATTGGAGTAACATTACACAGTTGTGTACACACACATGGCGGGACGGAACACGATTGGAAATCCATTTGACGATAACTAAACGTATAGAAACGAAGTGAAAAATATCGTGCGCCACGTGGGCGCTTACATAAGTCACTCTATGCGCCATTTCTGGCCGATATGCACTATAGGCGCAGGTCCTTCCCGATCACTGTAGACGGAAGCAGGACAAATCGCCCCACTGGCAAAACGGCCCACACCAAATTGCCCAACTTAATCACCAACTCACCCCACTTTTTAAAAATCGCCCCACTTGTGAAAAAGGTTAAATCCCATTAATTTCTCCCCTGTCAACTTGCCCCACTTATTGTAAAAGGTAAAATCTACTTCAATATACAATTTTCAGGTTTACCAACTAGCCCCACTTAACCCTTTCAATGCTACACAATAAAATAGAAAAATGGCTGCTGCTGCTGCTGCATTTTTTTTGTGTTCATTCATTAGAACAGTATATTCTTTTTCAGACTGCTGTATCTTTTTTATTATAAGAGATACAGAGAAAGTTATTGCATAAAAAATGCTCAGAGAGTATGAACTGTAATGTAAGGCAGTTATTTCAGTAAAATTTTTATCAGGTTACCTGCATTTTCAGGTAATTAACAGGTAAAAGGTGTAATTTATTACATTTGTGTTGAATTTTGTTGTTTTATCTGCCATATAATAAAGAAGACACCAATTGCACGATTACGTAGTATATTGCACCATACACAACGTATTATGTAAACGTGGCACAAATCAGTGGCTCCGTCCTCAAAATTTTCAGTCAACCTCCGTTTCCCCCCCCTTTTTCTACGTCTCATAATGATCGATCAAATCATATTTCCCACACGAATTGAATGTAATAAACACATTGAGATAACAAGAAACCTTTTAACTAATCCTCGTCTTCAGTTTCGCCATAGAAATGCTGAAATATTTCCATATTTACAGCTTCGTTTACGATTTCTGCCATTTGCATTTGTCAAAATATTTGTTTTTATTTTTCCTCTACTGCATGATTTTACAATAAAAGTTGCCGGGATTTCAAGCGCAAATGAGACCTTGCATATCCTCGATTCATACAAAGAAAAATTAGAGAGGACCCGAATGAAAACCAAATGGTTTAAGAGTCCTAATGAAAAATCTGTTGTCATCGCGGCATATGCCGCGATTAGCAGTGGCGGATGGCGTATGTCATCGCGGCATATGCCGTGTATAGCGTTTAAAAGGTTAAATGAAAACTAATCTACACAGAATACAAAAAAAACCAGAAATTTATATATTTAAACCATTATTTTTTTTTAAATAAAATGATGTTTAGCATTCTTCAAGTATAATTGCAAATACATTTTAGTATCATTATTGGAGAATAACTTTAAACTTGTAAGCTTAGTTATTTGTACAACAATTGAAAAGAAACCTGTTAATTGTATTGAAGGATTTCAACAGCAATTTGATTTTATAGCACTTCACTTAGGTTTTCATAGACCTATTGAAGTGGGGCAGGGACAGATGATATGTGTGGCAAGTTGACACTTTTAATTTCATCGTGGTTTATCTATTTGCCATGAGTGGGGCGAGTTGTCAGACCTTATTTCAGGGTTTTAACCCTTTTCATAAGTGGGGCATGTTATCCTTCCTGTTTGCAATGGGATTTTACCCTTTTTCATAAGTGGGGCTAGTTGGTAAACGAGTGGTGCGATTTTTTGAAAGTGGGGCGATTTGCCATTGGGGCAATTTGTCATGGATTCCTAGCTATAGACTGACTGTTTCTTACAACAAAGGGGGTTGATGTAAGTTTAGACATATAATATATTTTCAATTGTTTATTACAGCATGATGACTCAGTTGACGAATCTCCAGAAATCCATTTTGAACCTGTGATAAAGTTACCAGAAATAGAGGTTAAATCATTGGAAGAAGAGGAAGAAGAAGTATTAAAGTTGTTAGTATTAAAAATGTTGCATATTTAAGCTCACTTTGTCCATCTGAAGTCTAGGCTTCCCTCCTATTTCCTAAAAGGCTAAAAAAACATGTGTGTAAAAGAATACAACTTAACCATAAAAATAAGTTAATTGTAATTTGTAAAACCTGAAAAAAGAAATGAGGGGGGATAGGACCTTTATCGGGACTCCGGGATCGGCTGTTTTTAAGCTCGGGATTTCGGGTTCCGGCAATTCTTTTTTTCGGATTTCAGGATGCCGGGATTTACTTTATTTAATTTCGGGACCTCTGGATTTACTGTTTTTAAGCCCGGGATTTCAGGATCAGGACCCCCCTATCCCCCCTCAGAAATGGAGGTCAGACAGCACTTGGATTTCAATTTATTTTTATTTCATTTTGTTCAGGGTACACACTTCGTCTTATCACAATTTTTAAAGTAATTATAACATTGTTTAATGATATTAAATGTTATGTTGAAAGGAGAATACTGGACCAATATACTTATTTATTAAAGCCATGTTTTTACCAAGAATAAGGAGGACTTTCATGGAAGATCAAGTACACCAGTGTATATTCATGATGCAGTGTTTTCCAAAAATATTTCATTTAGCATCCTGGTAAACAGGGGAAATCGAAATACCATCTTGTTTTTGAAAATTATACAGTTACATGTATAGCATCACATCCATAACCATGATAACATAATTTATAAGAAAACCACTTCAGATAGCATCACATCCATAACATAATTTATAAGAAAACCACTTCAGATACATGTAGCATCACATTAAAAATTATAGCATCACATTACCTTAATGCTAAAAGGTCCTGTGGAGAACACGGTGATGAATACTAAAAAGGAATGGGAGTGACATTCCCCACGCCGCAATATTTCCACGGGAGTCAACATCTTTTGATATTTTCCTTTAAAAGGAACAAGAAAAGTTGATTATCATTTAAAGCAGTGCCTGAAATGGCCGGTCGCCCACTCGCCAGAGGCGACCACTTTTAAGTCAGGGCGATCAGAAGTTCTCAAAAGACAAGTAATTACTGGCCCAAAAAAAAACCTTTGGGCGACTGCCCTACACTTCTGCTAAAATTCAAATCATCGTAATTTAAAAAAATGATATTTAATCATGTAAAGAATTCGAGGTTTTCCCTGAGCTGCTCTCTCGTTAAAAAATCAATGGAAGACAACTCTTGCTTAACTAGACATTTGTGACAACTCGGCCCATCAGAAACTCGTTCCCGGACAGTAAATTATGATTACTTAGCTTGTTATCGTCCTATAATCCGGTCCGTGTTGTTCCGGGTCGAGTTGTCTAATACTTTACCGAAACGTATTTGTAACGGACGTAGTGATTGGTCAAACTGAATACACGCGACCAATGATAACGAAGTTGGTAAATATACAGGGGTCGTAATACGGCACAACTAAAATAAATATGGCCGAGTTGAAAAACGGATGGTCGTTTTTGAAAAGAAGTGGAGGGGAAGAGAAGAAGCCTTCAAAATATGCCAAGTAAGTAATATTTTCTCTTCAATTCTTCATTGTCTGCAATTTTACAGAGTGTCAATCAATCAAAATTTCGGAGTGAACTTTTTTCAGAAGGGGGGGGGAGGGGGGGGGGCTGGTATGTTATGAGAAAATAGGCTGCATTTCTTAACACTGACAGGAATACTTTTTGATTATGTCAAATTTTCTGAAATTGGTCACAAATGTCTGAAATGGGGTAAGAGTTCTTACATTTTCTTCACATTTTTCTTTAAAGATATGAACAAAATAGAGGGAAAAGGAGGTTTCAAGAGTCTTGGAAGACAGGAAGACCTTGGCTGAAGGTATCTGCCGAGTCAATGAGCTGTACTTGGTGTACAGATGTTCACAAAGCACCAAATGAGTTTTGCTGGACGACAGCAAAAGTCGAGACACTTAAGTCCCACGAGTCCAGCAAAGCGCACATTAAAAGTGTTGGTGTTATTAAAGGGAGAACACTTGTTGCCAAAGGAGAGATAACAGAAGCTCAGAAAAGTATTGAGAGTTTGAACAAAGCTGTCATCAATAAATTATCAATCTTGTTCAAAACTGTGCATGCCTTGTGCTTAGCAGGAAGACCTTTTTCGGATTATGTTTGGATGTCGAAATTGGACAAGGCAAAAGGTCTTGATATTGGACAAACATACCTCAATTCAAATAGTGCAAAAGAATTTTCCAAATTCATTGCATTAACTGAACTAAACAAGATTGCTCAAATAATCCAGTCTTCTAAATTTGTTTCATATTTGTCAGATGGCAGCACCGATTGTAGTGTCACTGAAGTGGAAATTGTATACGCCAGGATTTGTAATGCTGGGGAAATTAAGGTAATTTGAAATAAAAAAAATGTATCATTGCTTTAAGCAGGCTGTTTAAAAATGGTTTACTTTTTTAAAATTGTTATTTGGATGATCATGGAGAGGAGTTGTCTCATTGGCACTCACACCACATCTACCTATATATATATGTCTATTTATAAATAAGGCAATTAGCTTTATTGGGTTATATTGTTTCCAATTTTTATAATAGTGCATTTACAGAAATAAAATAAGACAATCGAACAACAGTTATATGACACAGAAAAAATAAAGAATGACTTATGATCATGTGTGTACTTCTGAACTGAATAATAAAAAGGCAAACAAGAACCTGTGAGATAAACTCATGTAGGATAGATGTATGGGGTCTGCGTTTTTGATAATTTAATTTAACAAACAATTTTGATGTGTGTTATAAAACTGCAAAATTTCAATTATTCCATTTATGATTGAGACCTAATCATATTGCAATTACAAATCCAAGTGTGATTTTTAGGTTTTTTTCCTTAATCCTGCTTTTGTTGATAAAAGTGATGCAGATGGAATTATCGCAGCAATGATTAGATCTGTTGAAAAGGTTGGGGTCCCTTGGAAAGAATTTTTAAAGAAGCTTGTTGGCATGGGGAGTGATGGTGCATCTGTAATGCTTGGGAAGAATAATGGTGTAGCTGCAAAGCTTAGGTCATTGCAGCCGTCCATGGTAGCTGTCCACTGCTATGCTCACAAACTTGAGCTGGCATTCAAAGATGCCATAAAGCATGTGCCGCTAGACACCAAAGTGACAACATGCCTTTTACAAGGCCTGTATTATTTTTACCACAACAGTGCCCTTAACAGGTAATGACACCTACAAGCTTTTCTTATCTAGACTGAGTTAGGAAATTTATGCTTACAAAAGATGTCCAAAGTAATGAAAAATAATAATGATAAAAATAGTAAAATCATAATAGTAACAAATAAAATTAAGTTTATTGTTTGATCTTTGAATATACAAAAAATTTGATATTGATTTGAAACTATAGAATTACTTCACACTGTTTGTATAGTTTTATTAAGAAATATAAAGATCATGTAGTGAACTTACTTTTATTGATATTGTAGAGCCAACTTGAAAAGTTCTTTTAGGACATTAAACAAGAAAGTACTCCTTCCAACGAGAATCAGAGGAACAAGATGGGTTGGCCATCTCTTACGAGCCCTTGAAAATTTCTTGACTGGTTATGAAGCTGTCAAGCAACATCTTGAACAGGTAACTTAATTATGATAATATAGATCCCATGTAGATAATTAATGAAATTCAAAGTAAAATAGAAAACAATAATGTAAAATAAAAATATTATAAAAAATAATGTAAACCTGAAACTTAACTGCTTCTTACATTGTCTTATAGACATGCATTACACACATAGCTACTTTTTTGTTTTATTTTTTTAAACGTTAAGTATTATCTTCTTTCAATCATGTAGATATGCTCTCCTGATGCTGTCGAGAGGTCCTCTGCAAGCACAAGTGGGAAAGCCAAGGGTCTTCTAAAGCTTGTGAAGTCTAAGCATGTCATGTTGTACTGCTACTTCCTAGCAGACATAGCAACAATCCTCTTTAGGTTGTCTAAGGTCTTTCAAAGAAGAGAGTGCTGTGCCTCAGATATTTATGGAATGGTCGAAGAAACAAACAACTTAATTGATTTGTATAGTACAAAGTAAGTTAATATTCAAACCTTTATTTTAATATTAAATTTAAATATCATTCATTGTACATGTATGTTTCACTATCACAACATATACTGGAATGGTTTTCTAAAGGTGCACCTGAGGTTGTCACAGTTATGCTATTGTTTGTTGTTATGTGTGATTTTTGTTCCTGGGTTTGTCTTTGTCCGATGGCTCATCCTTCTGCCTGACTTAATGCTTTGGTTGTATACTATACCTTTTAGGGATGGACCCTTCCTCTTAAAAGGGAAACAGTCTTTGGGATTGACTCCTGATGAAGACATTGGACCAGTTCAACAGCGCAGAGGAGAATCATTCTCATCAGCACGACAAAAACTGATAGATGAGCTTAAAAAAAGTCTTCAAAGTCGATTTGAATGTGTAGCTGTGATCCAGGCCATGTCAATATGTAATTTTAGGTCTTGGCCTGTCCAAAGTGATGACAACAAAACTGAGATAGCAGGTTGAAGCCTGATTCATAATGCATGTGATATCCAAGCTGTGTTGAATTGCTTATTTTAATTTGTTTTGTTATGTTTAGTTTTATTGTTAGAATTTTATAGTTTAAAACAAAATTATGTTTGTTCTTTGCTAGCTCAAGTTTTTCAGGGTAAAGGGGACACAACCTTAAATCCCTAAACCATTTTTTTACAAAAGTAACACCATATTTTGAGGTCCCAGACGGGACCCTACAATATTGTGTGTTTGACAGCATCCAGACTTATAATTCATAGTTGTTATACTTTATGCATGTCTAACATTTGTTTTTAATTTGTTTTCAGAGTTTCAGAATTTGTATTACTATAGCATTTTCTTCAATCTAAAAATTTATTACGATACTTACTTTTTATCTTTTAAATTTGTTTCTAGCCTCTACATTGATAATGATAGATTAAATGATATTGTTATACCATGAGCAGCAACGTTTAATTGTACAAATGCTTGAAACATTTCTGCATAATTTAACCATGAGTATATAAACATTATTTTGACATAGTTTTATTTTTTAAACAGATTTTGGTGATGGCAAGTTGAGTCAGTTGATTGATCACTTTGGTCCTTGTCTTGAGTCTATCAATACAGCTGAGGCTGTTTTTGAATGGAGTGCCATGAAAACTGCATTATACTCCAGGTAATGTTTAATAAAAATATTGATAAACAGGGTAAATCAAGAATTCAAACATGATGTTCTAATGTGCTTACAGGTTATTTTAATTTACCAAAAAACCCATATTACAGTGTTTGAATTGTCTTTTACAGTGATTTGGTTATCAAAAGCCTTACTTGGCAGAGGGTTAATGAGATGCACCTGGAAAACTATGGTAACATCTTGGCTATAATGGACCTTATCCTAACAATTCCTGGTAAATACTACTAATTGCATTTTATTTTTTATTTTAAAAAAAATCATTTATTTTAATTCTTCTCAACAGAAATATTTCAATGATTAACTGATTTGGTATTCAGGTATTTGGAAAATGAAATTTTATCTTGCATGTATATACATCAATTGACATTTCCCAAGTAATCAAAACATTTATTTTAAGTAGAAAGTAAAGACATAAAGGTAACTGTTTCACAATAAAAAAAAATAATAGACTACGAAAGGTAAAATTGTCTTAAATTAAATCTTTTGTTTTTAGGTTCATCATCTGAATGTGAGAGAGGTTTTCGTCAAATGAAATCTGTAAAGACAACTTTCAGATCTTCTTTAAATGAAGAGTCCTTAGCCAGCCAAATGACAATCAGGCTCCATTCACCACCCATAGAAAAGTAAGCTCTTTTGTTCTAAATCACTGTTTTACCGTTATTTTATTTGTTTTTTCAAATGAATTTTCTCCAATTATGTTTTGATTGTTTCATTAACAGGTTTGATCCTAAGCCAGCCATTCTTCTATGGAACAGTGGTGTCATAAGAAGACCCAATTTCAAGGATGTGGCACAGCAGGACAAAATAAAAGAGGCAACAGTCAATGTCACCAAGGAAACAACAGCAGCAATCAATGAACATTTAGCTGAAGTCCATGAGCCAATTCTAACTGAAGACATCGAGCCAGAGCCTCAGCATATAATATTAGGATGTGAAGATTCAGACTATTCTGATGACGAAGAATATAGTACAGAATCAGGTGTCTTCAGGGCCATGTGCAGAGAAGGATTGATTGAGGAATAGAAAATTATAATAATATTAAAATTATTGGTCTTTTTTTGTGTTTTTTCTTTACTTCTTACTACAAAAATTTTTCAAAAATATTTGGGCTTGCACTATATCATTTGGGCCAGTAATCCTGAAATTTTACTTGCCCAAAAATTTTTTTTCGGGCCAGCCTTTGGCTGGCCCTCAATTCAGGCACTGTAAAGCAAATTTATTAAATAAATTGTAGAAAATTGAACTTGCTAATGATGATGAAATATATTATTCCATAGCATGTTGATTTTGATAGCGAAATCAACATTTGATTGGTTGAAACTATCACGCGTGACGTCGAACAAAAATTCATTTTCACCCCTAAGTATCATATTCCCCTCTGAACGTCTGATTGCCTTGTGCGACATTACTGGCGGTTAAGGTTTAAATAAAATATTTAGGGTTTATTTTAAAAATTATTTCAAATCTTAAAACAAATAGAAAAGAATAAATAATTAATTAACTTGAAACCGGTACTGATTATCATTGTGTATGTTTTGATTAGTTCTAAAACATAACGAATAAGAAAACAATTATGTAAATTTTTATAATTAGAAGTAAAAAAAAAAGTATAGGCAATGGAATAAAACATTCATTTCCCTTGGCTTCCTGAGATATGAAGATTTGTTCACCCTCGAAATATGATATTTCTTGGGTGAACAAATCTTCATATTTCCATCAGGCACAGGAAATAAATGTATAATAGCTCACTATGTGGTATGCATTTCGCTCAAAGTTAAAAGTATGTCATAATGATGACCTATAGTTGCTACATTTTTGTACATGTAACTTCTGCTTCATTAAAATTTGGTATCTGGTGGAAAACTGTCTCTTGGCAATCATACCACATCTTCAAATTTATTATTTTCATATTATTTATTTCACTGACTTTAATTTTGTTGAAGAGAGTTTTAGTAAATATGTAATTTTACATTTTCAGACGTGCAAAACTATTTCGATTTGACAATTCTTTTGACCCTCCAGAATGGAAAGAACGTGGAACTGGAGATTGTAAGCTGTTGAAGCATAAAGAAACCGGTTTGATACGTGTTCTTATGAGACGAGATAAAACACTGAAAGTTTGTGCTAATCATTTCAGTAGGTTTGAGTCATATTTTTCATCAAAGAATTCAATGAATTTATTTAATCATTACTTTAAAATCTTCATATGAAAAGCATTTTAGAAATTTTGGCCTGTGCTTTTAATCATCCATATTCCGTTATTAAAAAAACTTAGTTAATCATTAGGTTGACTCTTTTAACTCTTTTATAAATCTTCAATTATTTCATAAAGAGTTGATAAATACTGAAAATTGGGGATGTTCTAAGCAATGAAAATGCACAATTTGATTAACATATTTCCTACGAAAAAGAGTCAACCATCTTTAGTGTGCATATATATAGTGCTCACTTGTTTGCATTCTGGAATATATTTTTTAACACTGATCCTTTTTGTAGTTACAGCCCAGATGGAATTAAAGCCAAACTGTGGCAGTGATCGTGCCTGGTTATGGAGTGTGGCGGCTGATTATGCAGATGAAGAAGCCAAGCCAGAAACATTGGCAATACGATTTGCTAATGCTGAAAGTAGGTCATGAATATTGATTTGAAAAATATTTTTGAAAGGAAGGTATCTACCAGAGAATTGAAAAAAGTTTTCTCCACAGATCATTGACTAAAAAGTTCAGTAAAGAGTGCATTCAATTATCTCTTTGAAAG
This sequence comes from Mytilus edulis, assembly GCA_019925275.1. Classification (NCBI taxonomy): domain Eukaryota; kingdom Metazoa; phylum Mollusca; class Bivalvia; order Mytilida; family Mytilidae; genus Mytilus; species Mytilus edulis. The sequence goes on from CM034360.1 coordinate 110,949,018, forward strand.
TTGTAATTGTCACATGGTTTTTTGGATGAGCCTTTTATAAAACGTGAGATTTAACTGCTTCAGTGGGCTGTTGTTAGGTACAATGTGTTGAAGGGAATATTTGAAGACTGGTCCAAGACATCCAAAGTTAAAATTTATATAATGTTTTATGTTAAAAGTGCACTTTCCTGTAATGTTCTTTTAACCTCACATAGTTGAAAGATCAAAGGTGAGTGCTACAGTAAACAAAAGTTAATTAGCAAAGCAAGTATTTGTACTTGAATTTGTCAGTCACTTTTTGACAACATTTCAATAACCATGATAACACATCTAAAACTAGCTTTATTTTCAAGACGAACAATATGCATGGCTATGTTTTTTTAATTTTTTGTATTTTTCCTTTAAGTTGAAGGAATGATTTGTTTACATAATTATGACGTTAATTGTTCACTGTATTGTGGCAGCCTTGAAAGCCAAAATTAACCTCATGCCAGTTGGTTTGGCTGAACTAAATTTCTACCTGTTCAAGTCTCACTTAAAATAAACTGATTGATAACTTAAAATAAACTGATTGATATAATTTGTGTGCACACAATACTTTATTCAAGAAATTTGGAAAGCCCCCAAAAATAAAACTTAAATCCAAAAGGGGTCTTGATAGACAATTTTTATATTTTTTCACCTTTTGACTCCTGAGTATATGACCATTGATCAATAATTTAAATCCAAAATTGAAGTTTGTAATGTGAATATGGACTAGAACCGCTATACTGTCTAAAAATAAACTTTTCTGCAATTTGTTGTCGTTATAAGCCTTTGTTGTACAAGGTTAAGTATAAGTAGGTATGAATCCTTTCTTTATCGCTTATAGCACTGGCCATCTTGTTGGGCACTTTTAATAATAAAGTTTTGTAGGCCTGTACACCATTGATAAATACATCAAATTTGGTATGATGATAGTATTGTGACGGGCGGACTGAAATATCATGTGGAGTGTCACATATATATCTGACCTTATCTGCCGTTTCTTTCTTCACTTGATATCAAGAATCAGAAAAAATTACAATGCACACTTACACATTAATGAACACTAAACTGAAAATTGAAAATTAAAAAATACCACCAAACATCAGAATTGGCTTAATTTTATTGTGCTGTAAAGCCGTTATTAAAAATATTTCCTCCCTGCCTAGTAAAAAAATCACAAATCCATTTAAAAGTAGTGAAATTAAGTTTATTAAGCTGTTTTATAACTTCTTTAAAAAGAAAAGATTCAATGATATGCATCTCCTGCTTGAAAATACACTGCAAATTTTAAATTACTTTGGCAACCTATAATTAGAAAATAACAGAAAAAAATATTGATGTAAATAGATGATACTTTATATATTTATATAGCTTGCATATTACTCGTTTTATTTCACTCGACTCAGCGGGGTTTAACCAGTTCGCTATTGAATGCCAGTCCATCTATAGACATTGGGATAAACTATCCATACACACAAGTTCTTTTAGGCCAAAATAAAAAGATTGTATGTTTGCCCAAACGCGACCGACCCAAAATAAACCCGCCGACTCAAATTCTTTTTTTTGACGTTTTTTTGAAGAATTTTTTTTTTTCGGATTTTTTTTGGGTTCGCTCCGTCATCATACAAAACTTAATGTTTGTCGTCTTTGCGTTTGAAAGTAACTGTGAATAAGATTAAAAGAAAGCGTATAAAAGACGCAGTTAATCGATATTCGATGTTCTCTGTTTTTATCTTCTGATTTAATGAACGTAAAGAAGTAAAACATGTGAAGTGGCACAGGTTTTTTTACGCTGTAGTTGTCTGTACTACCAAACCCTTACCTATATGCTTAATGTTAATTTCATCGTGTTATCGAATATCTGATAAGAATATTCAGGTAGATTTGTTCAAAACCATGTGCAATCGAATATTTTCAATGTTATTCTGACAGGAAATGGATCCGGAAGTTGAGAATTTACAATCTTGCAAGAAGATTTTGTTTTTACTGAATAAAAAGGAATTACTTCTTGATAAATTGTTGTCTTTAATGCTAATCTCTCTTTATCATGTGAATTAGATGCCCTTTTATTCAAATAGGTCAAATTTACAAGTCTCATTAGACAAGATCAGTACGTTGCTGTTTGGGAGAATTTGATAAAACTATAATTGTTCACAGAATCAGAAATATAATCTTAACTGAATGTAACTCCCTCGAATTTATTGCAACAAAAATCCCTTTTGACAAGAGAAATCTGACTTTTGACAGAAATATTTTTTTCACATGTGCAAAAGTAAAAACATGTTATGGACGCCATGCCATATTGGATTTTTATACAAATTTGTGAGGAAGCTCTAGAACCATGACCTAAAAATAAATAGTCTTCAGAAAACGTTAACTTTATGCAATTATATTTTATCAATAATGATTATTTTCAAAAATTTAAACTTGATTATTTAAAGAAATAAAATTATAAGGCAGCAACCATTTGATTTTCTGGAGGGGGGGGGGGGCTATGGTTTTTTTTGGAAGAAAAAGTTTGTTTCCAGTTTTTGAAGAAAAAAATAATTTGTTTTTGATTCTGAGAAAAAAAAATTGTTTGTTTCACCCTCAGCTGCCACTATATGTAATGCTAAAATTGAAAGAAAAAAATTGTTTTCGACTTGTCGCGAAAAAAAGTTTGTACAGAAAAAAAAAACCATAGCCCCCCCCCCAGAAAATCAAATGGTTGCTGCCTAACAAATACGTTTTTAGTTTGGAGATTCTACAGAACATTTTGATCTATTTATAGCCAAATAGTTTACCTGTGTGATAATGTAAAATATAAATTTGTTTTCAAAACATAAAAAAGACACAAACTAAGGATGGTAGATAATAATTCATATAGATATTTTAGGACATTTAATCTATTTTAATAGAAATAGGATTTAAAAACTGCAAACAAATTTAATCATTACATAATCAGCTGATATTTTTTTTACACAAACATCGTGTTGATGGAACTGTTGAAAATCTCTTCATAAATCCACCAGTCCTTTCACACAGCTACAATGTAGCAATTGTCAGTGTTATAAACATCTCAGGATACAAATCATATAGTAGACTAATTTATTTATAGAGGTTTTAAATTCATGGCTTTTGGTTTTCTCTACAAAGGTTTGACGGAAAAAAAAAGATATACTGTTTTAAGATCTTGTAATATTTTCATGCAAATTCTGATTAAAAAAAAAAAAAAAAAAGAATTTGCCTACCTACCTACCCACACCCAGTCATCATGGGTCGGGTTTGGGCAAACTGAAATATTTTTAATTATGGCCTTATATATTCATTGGTCTCTCTGATTAAAAATCAATAATAATTATAACAGCAATCATCCTTATCACACACATCTTCAAATAGACTGTCCTTATATGCAAATTGAAACATAAGCTCTGCTCGATCAGTTGAATAACATTGGTAATACATGCCTAAATTTGGAAGCGATGAAAGTTTACCTTAAAAAAATTCCCCTTTTAAATTCTGTTTAGGGCAATTCCAGAAAAAAATGTAGGGGGGGGGGGGGGGGGTTGGAAGGCAGATTATATTAATAATACATGGGTGATGGGTATCAGAGCAACTTTTCACACTATAATGGACTATAATTCTCAATTACAATTGTCTGGGTGGCGGGTGTTGACAAAAACTGCCTTCCAACACCCCCCCCCCCCCCCCCCCCTACATTTTTTTCTGAAATAACCCTTAGTATTTGGTACTGTGGATTCATTATTATTCGTTTTGTAAGTGGACCACAAATTCAAATGTTCAATGATATACAAATTTTCTATTGGCTTTGTATGCAGAGATTGACAAAACCATAAAATCAAATATCTACCAAAATGTTAGTTTCCCTCAATCCACAAAAATTGGTACCCATGAAAAATAAATGAATCCACAGTGTAATAACTATGGAATGATGATAGTATAGTGACGGGTGGACTGAAATTTGAATGTTGAGTGTCACTTATATCTGACCTTATCAATCATTCTGTCTATACTATTAGTCTAACAGTACAAATAATTCAATACACTTATTTTATCTAAAATGATTACAATGTGTATACAGTTAAGTTAAAAATTGTAGATTTTATTGATAAGTAATGACTGTTTTTCAAATACCATTTAAAAAAATCATTGCCCTTTAGGTTTGAAATCCTGTAATCAAACAATCAGGGAGCCTCTATGGCTGAGTTGTCTGAGTGGTTCAACTACTGTTTTACTAGCATGTCAACTCAGGTTGTCTATTTTTCTGTTGATGGTTGTTAGTTCTCTCAGGGCACTCTGGCTGCCACAAAAATAACCAGAAAGTGGCATTCAACACAATCAATCATTTGCTGTTTGCATGTCTTCTGTCGATAGTTTTTTGTTCAATTTGAGCTAGAAACCTGTAGTCTTAATTCTCTTTCCAGTTTGAAAATAGTGCACTTATCTTAAACACAAGACTTGAAATGTTGTATGAAGATATACAAGTATATTCAGATGAGAGTGTAAAGATATTTGTCAAATGTGGTATGATGATAGTATTGTGACGGGCGGACTGAAATATCATGTGGAGTGTCACTTATATCTGACCCAATCAGTCATTTTGTGTTTACTAACATCATAAACGTGACACTATGATCATCTCAAACACTTCAATGTTACAATTTCAAAAAAAAATCTTCATCTGCAAGAGTGAACAATGTGTATTATAACATTGTTTCAATGATGTCAAGAATTGATCAAAACCCTGTGTAAAGTTTTACTGATGTGTATGCTGTGTATGTAAAAAGAAAGGTGTGTAAGGAAAAGAGGAAGGTGTTTGGAATATGATGTCAATGTCAAATCTTTGGTTATTTCTGTTCTAAAATCAAACATTGTCTACACTTTTGAATGGATTATTTGAGCATTTCTATTTGTAGAAAAATAGTGTTTATGGTCGCTGTTACAACATGATGTTGAAGTTTTGTCTCAGATTTTAGCATAGTTTTGAAGTCTATATATATCGCATAGTAAATGGTGTGTTCTTTAGTGAAACTTTTGTAAGCATTCTCCTATAATTCTCTTTTAACCTGATATAGTTAAAAGATAAAGGAAGAGTGCTACAGTAACCAGGAAGATAATTAGCAAAACAAGTGTTGTGTGCTTGACTTTGTCAGTCCCTTTCTTACAGATAGTGCCATAGTTCCATAAAGGGATTAGGGAAATGGGAATGCCTTATGACTATTGGGTAAAAATACAACTTAATGGAAAACATGTAATCTGATGCTAATATAAAATTCCCATGCTTGAATGGAATGTAAACAGAAGGAATATAAATGAAATGGATAGAGATGTATTTATATTTAGGGTCAAAGTTCTAGGTCTTTCAACTCATTTGAAATTTCAACCTTTTTCGTTGATCGTTCCTGAAGTTGTTATGTTCATAACAGGTTTGTTCTGTAAATGTCAATCATCAATTTGTTTTCTGTTGAAACTTTTGCCTCTTTTTGGAAGAATTTGTGTTTGACTTGAATATCCTTTAATCTCTTATTTAGATTTAGCCTGTGCACTTACATGTATCTGCATTAGGTTTTATACCTACTTAGGCTACTTGTGTAAAATTTTTGGTATATACTGATTTATGAAGGTATGAAATGATGATAGTATAGTGACGGGCGGACTGAAATCTCCATGTTGAGTGTCACTTATATCTCTGATCCAGTTAATCTTTCTGACTAAAGTAGTTGTTGATGCATTTGTATAGTAATATTAAGAATAACTTACTGGTTGTGTGTGAACATTTGTGGGGTTTCTTTCCACAAATAAATCTAATGTTTGGCAACCCACTGTGAATCAATCTTTTTGTCCTTTCCCATTCTGCACCATTAACCAACAGTCAGATGCCCCAGACTACATGGACTAGTAAATATTGATTGGGAGTAGTGAAAATTTTCAAAATTTCATATAGTCATAGGGACAAATTTTAATATATATTTCAGGACAAATACATGTTTGTAATCTCAAAAGATTTTGGCGCAGACTGCTTTCCATTATAACATCTTCTGTCTTCCTTTATAATTTAGGAAATTTTAGGCCAAATAAAATAGTATGTGTGGTTCCAGTTATATCTAAAAAAAAAAGTTAGGGTAGGTTACTAGGTAGGTAGGGATTTTTCTTAATTTTATGTTTGATATTTACATTGAGTCTAAGGGAGCAACATTCTGATTTTAACAGTGCTTAATGAAAAATAACAAAAAAATCTTTAGGGTAGGCTATTATTAAGACTAAAAAGTAGGGAAGGTAGGGTAACTGGAACCACACATATATTCTTATTTGGCCTTACAGATTGTTAACTTCAATATTTTCCCTGATATTTTCTGTCTTCCTTTAATTTTGTATTGGAACTAGTAGCCCTACTATAACTAGTGCAGTAATCCTCCGCAGCTTTTTGTATGTACAAAAATTGAAAGGTATTGTTGAATAATGATTTATGTAGGTACAGTAAGATGAAATGATTTTGTGGTTTAATATAAAGTTATCAAATGTGGTATGATGATATTATAGTGACGGGCGGACTGAAATCTCCTTGTAGAGTGTCACTTATATCTGACCCAATCATTCTGTGTTGACCTAAACCATTTGAAATAAATCAAAATGCTGATTACAAAAACATTCTGAAAAGTGATGTGTATATATATGCTATATGGTTGAAAAAAATATTTTGAACAGTATAGAGGAAAACCCTGTATCAGTATTATTAAATGTAGGAGGAAAGAGTTAAATAAAATATCAACAATGTTTAGTATAAAGAAAGAACAAAAGTGTGTATATAGCATGAAGGAATATGTTTAGCTTTCAAATCTTTTGCCAATTCTGTTGAATAAATGTTCTTGTTGACACTAAAAAACTGTTTTCACGGGGTGATCTTAGGATATCATCCTTAGTAAAATTGTGGTATAAATTAAAACAAAACATTGACTCATTCATAAATTGATTTAGGTTTACCAAACATTTAAGCATGATTTTGATGGACTTCAAATGAAATAAAAGTATGAAGGAAGATTGTTTTATGATCTTTTATCTGGTACATCAACATAATGTTGGCTTTGAAAGCACTTCCATGTATTCTCTTTTAATTTCATATTGTTGAAAGATAAACTAGAAGTGCTATAGTAAATAGAAAGATAATTAGCAAAGCAAGCTGTGTGTGCTTGACTTTGTCAGTCCCTTTCTGACAATAATTTTTGACCCTCCCTTCTTAACACATACCTTTCATCTTCTTTTTATTCATATTTAAACAAATATTAAATGGATTTTCAATGGAAAAGAAAGTAGGAAGGGTAACACCCTAACATAGGTCAAGATTAAAGTCACATTGGATTGATCAAAAGCACTTAGCATTACACATTTTGGCTCTGATCAACACCACATCTTCTTATATTTTTATTTCTATAATGATAGTGTAGTTCTATCTTTCAAACTTGGTATGATGATAGAAAAGTGACGGGCGGACTGAAATCTCCATGTTGAGTGTCACTTATATCTGACCCAATCACTCATTCTGTTCAGATTATTGATTCAGGTTATTCAGTAGATTTGTATAATACTATTCAAAGTGAGTGAAGAAAAAGATGAAAATTATAAATCAATCTTTTAATGTACTTTATGATATCTTCCGTCTTCCTAAATATGTTTTGAATGAAACTAATACCTGATGTACCCAGTAGCTATGGGGGAGTTCCCCTACCATCCCTAACTCCGCATCTGGCATAGTCCTTAATCTCTTCATTATTTATAACTAGACAGTCTAGTGAGTCTAGTGCAGTTATCTTTTAAAAGCAGCTCTTTTATTGTACAAGAATTGAAATGGTTTTGTTTAAATGAAAGTATTGATGATACCAACATGACACTAGATCTATCTTCCATGTCTTTGTAAATTTGGTATGATGATAGTATAGTGACGGGCGGACTGAAATCTCTATGTTGAGTGTCACTTATATCTGACCCAATCATTCTGTCTTTACTTAGACCATTTTAAATATGCCAAGGTTCAGTCACTTGTAGATTTCAATTATTTGTAAAATTGTGATTAAGGTTGTTGACATAAATTATGATTTTCCTTGGCTTCAAAATTCAAATATAATTAAGAAGGCCCGTTTTCTGAAGTGATTAAAAAAAAATCTATTAGCTTAGAATGCACTTTCCTATAACTATCTTTTAACCTGATATAGTTAGAAGATAAAGGAAGAGTGCAACAGTAACCAGGAAGATAATTAGCAAAACAAGCTTGGTGTGCTTGACTTTGTCAGTCCCTTTCTTACAGACAGTGCCATACTTCCTAGTATATGTAAAAATATAATCATATTCATTCTCTTCTAACATATTTGCTTTTAGTTTACATATGGGATATTTGGTTTATATATAAGGAATAACTGTAAAAATTGTGTTGATAACCTCATCTTGTCATTATTCAGATAAGAGCTGCCAAGGCATTTCATAAAAGATATTCTGCAGCAAGAAGTAATTTTTGATTTGATATTTCAAAAACTATGGTTCTATTATCTTTGGTCATGGCAGACACTTCAAGTCAGCTGATGATATGCAAGTCTATATATTATTATATAATGAAGAACAGATGGAAGTCTATATTTGGAATGATGATAGTAAAGTGACGGGCGGACTGAATTCTCAATGTTGAGTGTCACTTATATCTGACCGAGTCACTGAACTCTTTATTCTGGCCATTCACATAAAGTGAATATAGTATTGTGACAAGCAGACTGAAATCTGCATGTAAAGGGTGGCATAAATCTTAAATGTTGTCTTCTCATTTATGAAAATCTGTCTGTGTCCTGAATATAATATCTCCAGAGTTTTTATATGCCTTTTATGGGACTTATATTGCTATACATTGTACCATTGTCTGTCATCGTAATGTTGGACAATAACTCAAAAAATTTAACTCAAAAAATTAAAATTTAAATTTATTCTGATATGACCTTTAGGGGTTTGGAATTTTAGTCGTTGAAAAAGATGGAAGTTTCATTCCCTTATTGGGCAGCTCTTTATTTTCCTGGTTGTAATGCCTAATTTTTTTGACATGTTCATGTTAACTTTGAATGCACTTCCATATAATTCTCTTTTAATGTTCTATAGTTAAAAGATAAGATAGAAGTGCTACAGTAATCAGAAAGATAATTAGCAAAGCAAGCTACTGTGCTTGACTTTGTCAGTCCCTTTCTTACAGTCATTCATTGAGAAATGGAATTATTCTTTAGTAGAAATTTTTAACAGAATGGAGTTTTTGTTGCAAACATTTTCCATCTAGGGGTTCATCTTGCCAGAATAAGCTCTATTGGTTGTGAACCTATGACATTTGTTGAATGATGATAGTATAGTGACGGGCGGACTGAAATCCCATGTAGAGTGTCACTCATATATCTGACTTGCAAAATAATAAAGTTACTGAAACTGTCTTGTCTCATATAAGTGAAAATGAAGGAACCTGTTTAATTCATCCATTCAAAAAATCCCTCTAATGTATAGAGCTACTTTGTAAGTCGCATCTAGGCCATTGGCACACATTTTGAGTAGAAATTACTTTATTTTTAGTTTTATCAATGTCACGCAGGTGTTCAATCAAATTATATGTATTGCAGTATAGAATTAAAATATGAAATTGCATTTACTTATTAAAATACTACCAAGCTTTTCTGGATATCAACCCATATTCAATCTTACTGGCAGGTCTGCTCTATCTACAAACTCCATCGAAAAAAAACTTACCAACTTTTAATCAGTGCCGAGTTGAAAAGAAACTTTTTCCCCTGTCAAATATTTGGTATAGTTGGATGTTTAAATGATCATGGTATTACAAAGACCAGATTTTCTGTCAGTAAATACTGAAAGGTTTAATTTGGTGACAGTAAAAAAGTTTAGTTTACTATTTCAGAGGGAATGCACCTGAAAATTGACGCACTTTTCAGTACGCACAAAAATTAAAGGTAGAGTCATTACTGACAATATGAACATCCAGTGTTCCAGCTAGGTTTTCAAAAGGGCAGGGTGCCAATCCTGAAAAAAGGGCATTTAACGCGCGATATGATAATATGAAAAGGGCATATTTTAATAAAAGATGTTAATCAAACATTTGTGTTTATTCGTTGAATCACAGGTTATACAAGAACAACATCTTTAGCCCATATAGAACTCTATCTTTCTACTTTTAAGGCTGAAAAACTTGTCAAGCAGCTTGTCACACAAGTTTTTTTATCATTGCTTGGCACAGTTGAACTTTATATGCAGTATGTTTTGAAAGATCTGTTTCATACTGTTTCTATGGTCTACCACATTTTACCAGTTTCACCTTTCTACCCCTGCTGTGCTTGATGGCAATACAGCACAAAACAGCTGTGCTCAGTAAATTCACAATTTTAGGATATAAAGCAACAGTGAAAAATAGTATCAAAAATAAAGAATACAGAAAAAGATGACCAAGGCACCCTACCAACACTGCTACTAAGACCCTCTTTAACTTTTCCCATAACTCAAAATGAATACCTAAACATATATATTCTTAAGCAAGAAGTATGGAGACACATTTTAGAATATGTAAATGGGTTACTCAATGCTAGGAAAAAAATCAGATTGAGTTATCTTTCTTTATTCGGGTGTGCTCCTTCTTTGGAGGATTATAAACAGTACGTAAATATGATCACAATATGGCGGCCGATTTTGTTATTTTCGTATCAAAAATGAAGGCAGTCAATGACAAATACGTCTGAATTTTCTGTTTATTTTACAGAAAACAAGTAAAACAATGTCTTCAACGAGTTTTTAATGGTTTTCCAACTTTCTGTCATTACGTTTCTTCCATGAAACTACGGTAAACATCGCAAATTGTGCCCAAGTTGTTGTATGCACATTTCTTCAAAGATAATTGCCGACTGACCGATTCTATTTGAACGAATTAATGTTGATGATCATTAATGACCCATCCGATAAACGGATTACCTATAACAACAGATTATGACACCAGTTGTAACCATTGATTAGCTTGGGGTGGTAAACAAAGTCATTATCTTTTCCCCAGGTAAAATTTAGTAATTAGCGTATCATATCAATACGCAAATTAATATGCAATCGATCTTCAAAAAAGGCAGGGCGCCCTGGAAACTGTAAAAAGGGCACAGGGCGCCACTCGGAAAAGGGCGGGCGCCGCGCCCTCTGAAAACGGCCTAGCTGGAACACTGAACATCAGTGCTATGTCGTCACTATGATAGTTTATGCTTTTGTTTTCAGATGCACAGAAATTCAATGAAAAATTTAATGAAGCAAAGACGAGCAATGTAAAGCTACTAGAGAAAGAAAAATTAGGTAAGTTCATGTCATACTTTAACATTGCCTACAAAGAAAGAAGTTGCTATGGCTAGACAAAACATGCTTTATCACAATTGGCATAGTGTTCAAGTTTAAACAAAATTGTATGTTTTAAATCGCCTTACTGCCTATGATGTGGAATGATTTTAATTGGTATGTTTTTGGGGGTAGTGTGTTTTAGTTTTTAAAGGTGAAAACTATCTTCCTGTTACAATACAAAAGATGAAGGCTAAAAAGTATAGAGGATACATAACAGTAGCTAACAAACATTTGAAAGCGGAACAAGATTATAAATAACAGTCAATGTAACAATACGTTTAGGAGGGGATGTTTCATTACAATCTAATTTTGAATGCCGGACAACAATTGTTAGCACTCCCAATATCAAATTTATTTCCGTAGCAGAATACTTCTGCTATCTTTAACAATGTCAAAACAATGCATAAGAAAAAAAAAGAAAAAAAATTGATTAAACTCTTATTTTCATGATTGCAGCATTAAAATGTTATTACAGTCAACCTGTATTAAAAAGTCACTCTTGTGAAGTATCAGATATCACAGCTTAAAGGAGATGACTTTCTAAAAGAGGTTCCTAAAATTATGATTCTTACATTGGAACAGTGTCAGTGTCAGCTCTTTCAGTGTTTTCAATTGGTAGAGTTATTGTTCTTGAAGGTAATTGTTGTATTTTCTTTTTACTTGACAGGAAGACTGGAAAATGGAGATGGAGATAATAAAGACGCCAATAAAGTGGCGGAGAAGTTGGGTGAGATGTCGGTGAAATCGGACAGTAGTGAAAACAAGGTGGATAATAAGACTGATGACCAGAAAACTGTAACAAGTGAAGAGAAAACAGACACAAAAGACCAGAAAAAGGAGGAAGATTCTCCAAAAAAGACTGATAGTGTTTCGTGAAGCCTTGGGAGATTGCCCAGCAATGTAAATCAGCTATTGCGACAATATTTTTAGTTCCTCGTTTGTGGGAGGTAAACAAGAAGACTTGTATAATCAATTGTATGGCTTGGATAGGGATAAACATTGTCATCGGTTCTCAAAGTTGATAATCAGTTGTTTAATCTGTCATCTCAAAAACATGGGGGAAAATGTCATCTAATTTACGAAAAACTTGTATATTTAGTTGTATGTCTTGGAAAGGTAATTAACATTGTCATCAGTTCTCAGAAATGAAATGTTTTGACTGTTAACAGTTGATATTGTTTACTTTGTCATGTCATAAATGTGGGGGAAATGTCATCATATTTACAGGAAAAAAATCTTTGTTTGTTTTTCATTGGGAAACATGAGAACTATCCTTTAATTGTTGGATGAATTTATTACCATTTGATGCAAATCAGACCACCTCCATTCTTTGTATTCTAAGTTATTTCTTGTTATTGTGATCTACTGTTCATGATTTTATTTTCAAGTCATAATTGAATTATAAGTACTTACAAATAAAGATACAGATGTAAAAGTATTTATGTTTTTATTTAAAATTTTAGCTCACCTGACCAAAGGGTTCGCATCATTTGCTGTCATGAGTAAAAGACAATGATAATTCATCTTTTTTAGCTGCAGGGCCAATTGAAACAAAATCAGTCTTCACGACGAACTTTTAAATCTACAGGCCCGGAGCTCAATTTTTGAAATTTTTTAGTTAGTTTCTGTTGGCCTGCAGATATGATTTTTACAGGCCCGAGAGCAATTTTACTAGCCTGGGCTGCCTGGGCTGCCACTCAGGGTGAAGACTGCAAAATGTGGTCACAATTTTCCATACAATAAAATAAACGAAGGATATGGATATCCATTCGTGAAACAAAAGTACACATACAAGACCCTGATTGATTTTGGAACATTCATATACAAAATACAATGAAACAAAAGATGAAGTTTAGTCCGTTTTGTAGCATTCGATTAATGATGCTACTTTCAAACAGTCCCAGACTTTCTGTTGATTATTTTTCAAACAAATTGGTCAATAAATGTTTTGGTGTTGAGTTGCATAAGGTCCATTTCTATCCAACGCAGCTCATATGAAAGTGGAAGGCTTGTGATCCTTATAGAACACACATTGACTGATAATTCTAAATAATACAAAAATGTATGAATGAATTCTAAAATTAGGGTTAGTTTTAAAATTATATCTGTATTCCATAAAATCTTGCCCTTGCTTTCTATAACAAGAGCTCTAGCAGAGGAATCTAGGGACTAGGTAAGAAAAGTAAAAAATGTGTTTAAAAATAGGAATTAAAGTTAACCATACTCTGGAAAGTGTAGGCAAGTACAGAATATGATGGGTACCTGCAAATAAAGTCCATACTTTGATAAGGGAAACCCTAAAATGGTTCTGACAACAACAATACAAGGGGAAGAGAGAACAATTTTATAATATGATTTTGAAAAAAAAATCACAAAAAAAACAAGGATCTGTTCAGTAGCCTCATCATATTGTTCAGATTGTTAATAATTTTATATATTTGTACTCGAGGGTTTATTAGAAGGGGATACACATGTGTACAGCCACTACTACAGTATACAATTTACCTGAAAAATCATTGAGATAAAGAAATGAAATAAGTGGAAGGAAAGTACTTCATGTCATTTAGATTCTCTGAAAGTTTCATAAATTTCTGTAGAGCTGTGCAGGAGCAGTTGCAGAAAATACTGGAACATATAAATAAACTCCCACCACTATACATAATCAGTTTTAGAAAGCAGGGGTTATACCTATTATTCCTCACTCTAAAATGATAGAGTGGGTTTCAGTAATGGTTGACTAGCTGTTTTTCAGATACCAGTTTTGATTTTTTGTCTCTTGCTCGAGATGGATTTTATCTGGCAAGGTGACAGCATAAACTCTCTGTGTAAAGCTTAATCTATATAGGGTAGAATACCTTGTACTTGGATGCCTTACTTTACATGATGTTTCAGTTTGACATATGGCCATTGTTTTGTCCTCATTTGCAAGGAGTTCAGCAACTGCTTAAAAAATTGTTTATCTGACGTGTTTATTCTTCAGTGACTCGTAAGTGAGTAATAGGATAACTTTATTTCAGGGAACTGTGATAAGAGTTTAAATTTCATACTAAAATTTTGTTTATTCAGATACTATTAGCAGTACATGTAGGTCCACTATATTAGGTGTATGGAATGCTTGAAAGTTGAAAATGTTTGACGGACATGTACATGATAAAAGCATTTGTATGAAGAATCAATCCTGATCAGTAAAGCGGATGAGATGTTTCAGTGTGCACTCTTTTTAAAATAAATTAACGAGGTGAAAGATTGCAACTTTTAAATGGACAAAAAGGATGTGGATGCAAGCATGCATAGGTCACCTTGTAGTATTCAACAATGACCACACCATACTGTGTGTACTGAAAGCCCAACATTACAAAACGTGAACAATCTGGACCTAATCACTACATTACATTAATATGTATGACCCAAATGTTTTTACAGTGTCATTTCAACCCCTTCTTGCTATATGAGGCATAAAACATGGAGAAATAAATTTGGAAGGGGTATAAAAAAAATTGGCAAGTAACACACTGTCCACACTAAGGACTATATTCGTGACAACAAAAATCAAAGGACGATAACTGTGTACTTGGACCAGCTATACCAGCCTGCCTGACATAGTTAATCTGACATTGACCTATTTAGGACTATTAACATAATATCAATGATTAGTTAAGAAGGCGAGACATTCCAGCGTGTGCACTCTTGTCTTGGTTCAGCGACTGCTTGAGCAAAAATTCAAGTTGCTTGATTCTGTTCGTATTCAGGTATTATAAGCAGTAGGTCTTATAAATTTGGTGTATGGAATTATTGACATGTAAGGTGTACATGTCAGTCAAGTCGGTATCATCTAACATTTTTATTTTTCATTGGTCAATGTTAAGTTTGGTGTTTTGTCTGTTTTTCAAATATTAAGAGCAAAAGTTTAGCTATATTATATGTGTGGAATAATTATAACATGTCTGTCTGATAGGTATAATCTTACCTTTATCTCATTGTGGTTGCTCATTAGTTAATTTTAAGTTTTTATACGACTGCAAAAATTAAAAAAAAAAATCGCCGTATATTGGTATCACGTCGTCGTTGTCGTCAGCGTCGTCTGAAGACGGATGGTTTCCGGATAATAACTTTTGAATAAGTGAAAAGAACACAATGTCTATCACCACAAAAGGAAGCTTGGGGTTGATTTTGGGGGTTATGGTCTCAAAGGTTTAGGAATTAGGGCCCAAAGGGGCCAAAACAGCATTTATCTAGTTTCAGGACAAAAAGTTGTGTATTAGTATTTCAATTGTTCTGAAATTGTACCACAATGTAATACCATAAGTTTAAGTTTGGGATTTATTTTAAGGGTTACTGGGCAAACAGCCTAGGAATTAATGACAAAAAGGGGCCTAAGGCAAGTATTTTTCTAGTTTCAAGACAATAACTTATGTGTTACTGTATGGATCTCTCTGACATTGTACCACAAATTTCCATATAACACAGGGAAGGCTGGCATTCAGTTTGGGGTTAATTTTCCCAAATATGTAGGAATAAGGGGCCAAAAAGAAGAATTTTTCTAGTTTACAAACAACAACTTGTGTTTAAGTGTATGGATCTCTATAATTTTTTACAAGAAGGTTCAATACCACTAAAGGAAGGTTGGGATTGATTTTGGGGGTTATGGTCCCAATAGTTTAGGAATTCGGGGCCAAAAAGGGGGCCTAAAATAATATTTTTTGTAGTTTTCAAACAATAACTTATGTTTAAGTGTATAAATCTCTCTGAAATTAAACCACAGGTTTCCATACCATGAAGGGATGGTTAATATTTAATTTGGGGGGGGGGGGGGGGGGGTTATGGCTCAAATATTACAAAATTAGGGCAAAAAAGGGGAAAAACTAGGTATTAAGACAATTTAAAAGCAATGTAAGGGAGGTCATTCTAAAACATTTAACATACAATATAGATATGTTCGGATTTACCTCCCTTACACTACTTGTATATTATGTATAAAGAAATGTCAGGTTTTGGACTAATTGCAAAAAAAAAGGGGCGGGGTAGTTGTTTTCAATTTTCTCAAATTCCAAATTTTTAGATTTGTAAGATCTTGACATTTGTTTTGTGTCAGAAACTCATATTATGTCAAAAATTTGATCGCAATCCAAATTCAGAGCTGTATCAAGCTTGAATGTTGTGTCAATACTTGCCCCAATTGTTCAGGGTTCGACTTTTGTGGTCGTATAAGGTGCGCCCTGCAGAGCACCTGGTTGTATTTTGGTCTGCTTTTCAGTTAGAACAACAATTTTTATACGACCGCATTTTTTTTTGGTCTTATATTGGCATGACTATCATGTTGTCGTGGTTGTCAATGTCGTCCGAAAACAGATAGTTTCCGGATAATAAATTTAGTATAAATAAATAGATATCAATTAAATTTAATCACGAGGTTTGTAACCACTGAAGGAAGGTTGGGATTTATTTTGGGGGAAATGGTCTCAACTGTATTAGAGGACAAAAAAGGAGCCTAAATCAACATTTTTGTTAACATTAATTTTAACTACATGTATGTATGTCATTTTATATTTTAAAACTTTTATGATGAAATTTCTTAAAATGTATGAAGACAACCTTTTCAAGATTCTGGTGCCGCAACTGACATCTGCATCGGACTAGTCTTCAAATTTACCAAAAACCGTTTATATTAGAAATCTAGGTTATCTTTGATGAAAGAGTTCGAACATAATTTTTATGGTGATTTAAAAAAAATATTGTATAAAGATAAAAAGCATGGCAAATGAAAAAACTCTGAGAACTGAACAGACAATGAACAAGCAAATTTATTCGAACAGGAATGGTATCTCACCCTGGACATTCAACTTCTTTATGTAAAAACTGAGGGAGAAACGTTTGTATGTTTATAGATTTATTTTTTAAATCTGATTATTATATTAGTACACACACATTTACAGATCTAAATGCACACATGTTACCCTGATTTATTGCCGTGATTTACATAATATCAGAAGTCCATTACAAGAAATGGGTTTCTGATAGTATATATACATACAACGTATTGAGTGTTTATCAGTATTATGCTTGCTGAAAAAAATAATGACCGACCTTGATACGAAAAACAAATATGTATGAATAAAATAACAGTATAACTTGAATGATCTTCATACAGAAAAAAATATAATAAGAATTGATAAAAAAAAAAGTTATTAAACTTTTATTAACAATAAATTGACTGATATTTAGATGATAAAAGTATGGATTGATAAAAATAACAGCTTTTATACTTTTAGTAAAAATAATTGACTGATATTAATATGAAATAAAAGGTATTGATAAAAAATTACTACAAAATGCAGTTGATACTTTTTCGAAAAAAAAAGACAGAAAATGGAAAAGTTTAATTACTTAGTTCAAATGTTCTTTTAACTAATTGTATTAGTACTACCATTTGCTTGTTATCCGACATGAACAATCGCTATACAAAATCAAACTATTCAATTAATGGAAAATTAATCAAAATGCTTGTGAACATTTACATTGTATTCCTTAAGATGAAAAAGCAGCAATACAAATGTTGTGAACATACAATAACATTGTTGAAAACGACAAACCAGAAACTGAACATAGTTAATATCTTCAGATAAGCTATTCAGATGTATCAATCTTCAACTTATAGCCAAAGTTTGTGTTTTTATGTAATATGAAGCCCAACAAGTATACAAAAGGGCCACGAGAAGTCTAAGCCTCGAAGTTCATTATAGGGTACTAGTAATAATAAGGTTAGAAAAAACTGATATCAGTATCCATTCACCGGGTAATATCTCACTAGTGTTGCCATGGTTTTCTTCAATACACTGTGGTCGTTTCCGTATATCATTTATTTTAATGTTTTCAAATCACGACGCTACGAGATTAGCGCCCATAAAATCAGCAGCAACACAAATTTATAAATAAGTCTACCCAAAACTGAAAAACCTGAATTATATTAATTCTGAATAAAGAATCACAGACGATTTTATTTTAAGTCTTACTACGGTAAACTTCGGAAGATTATGCACGACACCGACAAATGTTTACTCCAAATTTCGACAAATGTAACTGAGGAATTTGCAAAGCTATAATGTAGTCCCATTATAAATTAATCTGTAATAAGATTTTTCGTGTTATTAAAGGAATACTCATAGGCGGATCCAGCCCGCCCCCCTTTTGTGGGAAACATTTGATTGATTATATAGGGAATCACCGAAGCATGACTGGAGCCACCCCTTTTTAGGTCAGTCAGTCCCCCTTATGAAAAGTTCTGGATCCGCACTGATACTTTTGGAAATGATGTAATAAGATTTGCCTTTTCATATGTGATGTAAAAATACCGCTTATAAATGACAATATCAATAGCACAAACGTATATAATTCACGAATAGTAAAACTATGGCACTACAATTTGATTACATCCATCACACATAAGGTATCTATATTACAAATGCTAGTTTTTCTTAACAAAGGCGTTGTTATAAATGGCCATAGCTATTATGCCAGAACTCATCCCGACAAGTCCTCCAAAAAGAGCACCACTTCCAGTAGCTGCACATATCCCAGCGCCACCAACGGCTCCAACAATTGACCCCTGATCAACTCTGACCTGTCCTCGGTTATGTCGCAAACGGTAACACCTGTCCCAAATTTTATATTCGTCTTCATCTTTAACTTTTAAAAATGTCATGAGTGGTCCCGTGACAAGTCCAAGTATGAGACCCCCACGACCTGCTCTGGTCATTTTGTGCTGGATTCCTCGCATGTTTCTGGTTTCTTTTTTCGCGATAGCAGCAATAGGACCTACTAAAACTGTTCCGAGTAAACCAAAGGCTTGGACAGTTTTTATTGTAACATGTACACCCAATTCAGTGGTTGAATGTGGAACTTTTTCCATCTGTTGGTCCGTCAAGGACATACCACACAAATTCTTTGCCCATTCTAGACTCATCTTCTTAGTGTACCAGACGACTGTAAAAGAATATAAAAATACAACAGTATGAGGATTGAAAAGTACAGGTTAAGAAAAAGTTATAGTCAATTGCAGATAAAGCCACCTTGCATCAGACATATGATATTGTCTAAAGGTCAGATATTTAGCCCATAGTTTATTTGCATTTCTGTATAAAAAAAAAAATCGTGAACACTTGAACTATCATACGCCAAAAACAAACGTAGACAATATCGGGTTATATGCTGAGTGTCTGGATGGGAGGCCTTCATATCTGTATTCTCTAATATGTTAGGTAATTTTTCTCTATTCTTTATATATTTGTATGCCCCGCCGTCACCGGAGGGGGAAGTAAGTGTTTCCAGTGTCCGTCGTCCGTCCGTCCGTCCCGAAATTGGTTCCCGTTCTCTAACTTTGTTTGCCTCAACCAAATGGCATGACTTAAACACAATGCTTATTACCGCAAAACACAGATCAAGTTCGAATTTGGGTGGCATCACTTTTACCGTTCTCGGGTTATACCTCTTTATAACGTTATATTGAAGCGGGTGCATCATCTGTGTCCCATGGACAATTATCCATTTATTTTTTTCTTCATTCTGTATTCTTTATGTTTTTAACA
The DNA here is from genome assembly GCA_019925275.1 of Mytilus edulis. Lineage (NCBI taxonomy): Eukaryota > Metazoa > Mollusca > Bivalvia > Mytilida > Mytilidae > Mytilus > Mytilus edulis. The sequence goes on from CM034360.1 coordinate 110,969,000, forward strand.
ACTCACTATTCTCTTTTCATTTTTTTACCTATGTTTCTCTACTCTTTAAGTGTTGGCCCATTTTTCTGTAGAAAAATAACTTTTGATCCATTATTCGCTATTTAGTAAATTCCATCTGGACACCTCATGAAAAACTGCTCAGCTTCTGGGGGCCTAGTGTTCGCCAATTAAAATGCATTCTTTTACATAGGTACACATTTACGACCCTGACCATTGGTCCGTTATTCTCTATTCTATAAACCCCATCTATATCATAATGTCTGACCTGTCTACAAGTCTGACATTGACCAGCATTGAGTACCTACTACTCAATGGTATTTCTATATTACATTCAAAACTAGACGGCTGTCTATCCAATAGGGCATGCTGAATATGTCTTATTATATGTCTACAGCAATGGACGGCATACTACGGAAAAGTCCTAGGAAATAAATATGAAAATACATTCATGCAAAAACTCGTCATCCTTTCATAAATTCAGGTAATAAATACGGATAACAAACAGTTCTCAAATCAATGATAATTAAAATCCCTATTCAATATCATTCTCCCGTTGTGTACTCTAGATATTATAACTAACACCACCTTCAACATTATATTGGTGGTCAAGTGGTTATATTTGAAAGGCAAAGTATATTCTGTTATAATGGCTTGTTTATAAGTAGCATGTTTTCTATGTTAACCTCTCATGTTATGTCGGAACACAAATCAAAAATTTAAATGACAATGATAACAGAACTTTAAATAGCACACAAACGGATTGAATACGGTTTAGTGCGCATGCGAAAATAATGTGTGTGTATTTCAGTACTATGTACTTATGATAATGTTCTCTGCTGTCAGCTTGTTTGTTGTTTTGCAAATAGTTTCCTTAGCATAAGTTTATAAACTGATAAAGTCTAATTAATTTATTAATTTATTTTAAAATTAAATGTGTTTGATATTGTGTAATATATATATACGGGCTTTGAAAACAACAATTATATATATAATGGGGTAAGAATTGGGACTGTATGTACATTGTGAAAGAGAAAATGGTCGTAAATCAATTACATAGAAAAAAATGACCTGAACAGCACTGTGCTAAACAACCGGAAGAAAAATAAGCAAACAATATTTGGAAAATATTTAAAAAATTTGCGCTTTACCTGATCAGGAAGCAAATTAACTGCAAATTCTGTTCGCATAAATTTCTTCCCTAAAATTAAAAATAAATTTAAATGCGTAATAAAACGTACCTTAAACTGGAAATAGGGCATAAAGGTGTACTCCCTCTGGATTTTTTTCAAATATCAAATAGCATTATTGGGGGAAAACCAGTCGCGTCGTGTCAAGTTATAGAACGAACTTTACTTTGTTTACACTGTAATGCTATAATGTGTCTGACATCCCGGATCAAACCCCTTTCATAGATTTTTTTTTTATATTATTTAAAGTCATTTAAAGAATTGACAATTTAATGATATTTTTATTCATACCATATGTGAATTGTATAAATTCCTCACATATTTATTGTTTATTACAACACTATGATGCATGTAGTATCATAGATCAAATCAAATCAAATATAACATGGAAATAAAATAAAGATCATATATCTTCTAACATGAAATGTCGTGCAGAGTTTGTTTTGTGGATAATATAATAAAAAGTTTACCATTCAATTTATTTAAGCATTAAATAGTATCTATCTCAGAGTATTTCTATATATTTGTTTAATTTTTCGCCATTTATCTCTATTTTTTATTTTTGTTCTCCAATTTTTATGTTTTCCTTATTATTTGAACACTCCAAACTAAAAGGCATTGATTAATAGAAAACTATTATATACATTCCTTATTCGTTTCGCCTTTTATTCTCTATTCTTTATGTGTTTTTATATCTATATTTAGATCTATATTTTTTGCCCATTTTTCTCTTTTATGTAAACCACATTCAGACCCTTGAGCATTAAAGGAAATAATGTGTGTCCTTTATTTAACATATATATATACTGACCAATTATTTTAAAATAGTCAATTTACTGAATCAAGACAATTCTTAAATTAAAATTAAATCTCAAATTTAAAAAAAAGATCATTTCTTTAAAGATGAGTCTGTTTAAAGCCTTTATTATATTTAAACCGCACTTACAGTGATAAACTAAAAAAAAAAACATTGCAAGGGTCGAGTATCCGGCTTGTTACCCTAAACATTGCCAACAACACTTTTCTAAAAATGTGTTACCCGAAGGAACTATATACCGTGAAAAAAAAATACATAAACTGGAAGGATAATTAAAAAATCCTAATTTATTCAGTTAAGGATTATGCAAGGCAGTCAGCAAATTATTTAAAAGACAAACGACAATTTACAAAACACTTAACATTAAAAACTGAATACCAAGCAGCACGAATCCCACCAAAACACCGTGGAGTATCAGGTGCTTCGGAAGGATAACTACTGAAATCCTGCTCCACATCGTATTGCCAATGGTAAGTGCACATTTGGTATTAGATCAAATTCGAGGAAATCACAATTAAATATAATCCAGGAAGAGAACGGGAGTGTGGCAACACCAATTATAACATATCCGTGGTAATCTGTGACACAAACATTTCATCATTGGCATCAATGAAAATAAAATGTCCATAATTCAATAAAGTAGACTTCGTTCCTGTATGATTTCTATCGATTGCTTTTAACTTCGTACATTTTTTTTCATTCTCCTAAATGAAGGTGCCACTTAACTTGACTCGGCGCCTGTTAAAACATTTAAACCCGCTGCATTTTTATGCACCTGTCAGGAGCCTGTTGTTCAGTGGTTGTCGTTTGTTTGTGTGGTTCATAAGTGTTTCTCGTTTTTATAAAGATAAGACCGTTGGTTTTCCTGTTTGAATTGTTTTACACTAGTAATTTTTGGGCCCTTTATAGCTTGTTGTTCGGTGTGAGCCAAGGCTCCGTGTTGTAGGCCGGACTTTGACCTATAATTGTTAACTTTTGTCTCATTGGCACTCATACCACATCTTCTTATTTACATTATGAGTTTTAAATGTCATCTTGGTATTCTCTGCCTCTTTTTAAGTTCTCACTAATTCTGCCTGTTTTCATTCCTATTTTTGTCCATATGTTAAGGTCAAGGTGCAGTGAATGGGTCATGCGTACTTTTATGGCAAGCCGTTCTCGTCAAAACTATGTTTAAACCATTTTTCGAAAAATTTACACACTGAGAATTACAACAAAGCACACTGAGATTTAAAAACTTCAAAACGCACACTGAGAATTGAAAATTACACACTGAGAATTAAAAATTTACACACTGAGATTTCATAAAGACGCACTGAGATTACAAAAATGAAAAACGCACACTGAGAATTGAAAATTACACACTGAGATTTCAAAAAGACACACTGAGAATAAATAAACTGAAAACACACACTGAGAATTTGAAATTACACACTGAGAATTTAAAATTACACACTGAGAATTTAAAATTACACACTGAGATTTGTACGCACTTTTTATGCGCACATATCTAATTAGCATACTTAATCTGAATCTATTACAAGCTTAAAACAACAAGGGGACAGAACTCGTTAGTCTTTCGATTTGGTTTCAAATTATTGATAAAAAAAACTTTAGAAATACAAGAACAAGAAAAATACCCACTTACTCTTATTACAAAATATAACCAAATGGTGAAAAACTTTATTAAAATTATAAGAAAACATTGGAACAAATCTGCAAAAGAATGCAGTGAAATTTTTACTCTCTCCTCTCGTCCAAGGAAAGTGTCTATTATAGCATATAAACGTAACAAAAATATAAAAGATTAACTAGCGAAATCAGGGAAACAGTTGGAAGACTTTTGAATAGGGACCCATGTTTAATTACTGGTAGCAATGATCTGAATTATAGGCAACAAACTAACTTATGAATATAAGCGATGTTAAGTCTTGAAATTTATTACGAATGTTGGTTGAAGGAATCGCATTTCATTATAATGACACGAGTTCTTAAGATCAAGATATTAATCTGTTGAATTATTCATCTCATGAATATTCATTAGTAACTTGCATATTAATCTCAGTGTGTATTTTTGAAATCTCAGTGTGTAATAAACAATTCTCAGTGTGTGTTTTTCAATTTATTTCATCTCAGTGTGTCTTTTTAAAATCTCAGTGTGTAATTTTGAATTCTCAGTGTGTGTTTTTTATTTTTTTAAATCTCAGTGTGTGTTTTTTATTTTTTTAAATCTCAGTGTGTAATTTCGATTTCTCAGTGTGTTATTTTAGGTTTTTAAATCTCAGTGTGTATTTTTTTCGAAAAAAGGGTTTAAACATAGTTTTGGCGAGAACGGCTTGCCATATACTTTGACCTATGAAGGTTTACGTTTACAAATTGTGACTATGATGGAGGGTTGTCTCATTGGCACTCATACCACATCTTCTTATATCTATATATGTCACAGATTGTTATAAAATTTGTCATCCAACAGTTATGTGTTAAACTTGAACTGAAAATCGACAAAAAAATAATGCATTTATTTCCTTCATTTTCTGAAATATTGTTGACTGAATTCTTTCCAAAAATGTACATTAGTAAAGAAACTACACATAATTGAAGAAAAATGTAATAAAATCATCATAAAATCATAAAATCGCAAAATTTAATGCATAGATTTTTCTTAAAAACGTATTTTGTTGCCATATAAATTTCCGTGTAAAGATTTTTATTATCATAGATTCACAATCTTCGTTTTTAGTGTCTTAATCAACATGCTATACCTAGTTGGTAGCGAAAAAGCAGGATTTACCTCTGTATAACGCGACGACGTTGGAATTTGATATTCTATAACATTATATACCCTGTTATTATTTGACATCATTAAAGTGAAAATGCATTCTATACAAGTATTAAACATTTATGTGATTTTCATTCACTAATAGATTACTGTAGGTTTATTTGGCAGAACCTTTCGCAATTTTGGGTCAATGCTCTCTACCTTCGTACTTTATTTGACCTTTTCATTTTTAGATTGGACTGTCACTGGTTAGTCTTTTCTAGACGAAAGTTACCTTCGTACTTTATTTGACCTTTTCATTTTTAGATTGGACTGCCACTGGTGAGTCTTTTCTAGACGAAAGTTACCTTCGTACTTTATTTGACCTTTTCATTTTTAGATTGGACTGCCACTGGTGAGTCTTTTCTAGACGAAAGTTACCTTCGTACTTTATTTGACCTTTTCCTTTTTAGATTGGACTGTCACTGGTGAGTCTTTTCTAGACGAAAGTTACCTTCGTACTTTATTTGACCTTTTAATTTTTAGATTGGACTGTCACTGGTGAGTCTTTTCTAGACGAAAGTTACCTTCGTACTTTATTTGACCTTTTCATTTTTTAGATTGGACTGTCACTGGTGAGTCTTTTCTAGACGAAAGTTACCTTCGTACTTTATTTGAACTTTTCATTTTTAGATTGGACTGCCACTGTTGAGTCTTTTCTAGACGAAAGTTACCTTCGTACTTTATTTGACCTTTTCATTTTTAGATTGGACTGTCACTGTTGTGTCTTTTCTAGACGAAAGTTACCTTCGTACTTTGTTTGACCTTTTAATTTTTAGATTGGACTGTCACTGGTGAGTCTTTTCTAGACGAAAGTTACCTTCGTACTTTATTTGACCTTTTCATTTTTAGATTGGACTGTCACTGTTGTGTCTTTTCTAGACGAAAGTTACCTTCGTACTTTGTTTGACCTTTTCAGTTTTAGATTGGACTGTCACTGGTGAGTCTTTTCTCCATACTTGATAGATACCCATGTCGTCGACTTGATATCTGATTGTTCTGCTAAACTTTGTAATAGATAAATTGAAAACTTATGCAAATTGTGTTTTTAAAGTAGAATACTTCGTAATTGAGCAGAAAGTTTTAATTTTATTTGTTTCTATTAACTTTAAAAATTTCGTCACTATAGTAAACATTACAGTAATCATTTATCGCCTTCTCTAACAAACAGCTTCGATTCTTTTGTTCTATTTCAACTGGGTTTCCGCCTGTTTAAGATACTTTTGTCAGAGGTTGAAATTCAGATAACTTTTCATCTTTCTGTTAGTACTTTGTCACCTTTCCGTAGAATTTTATCAAATGGAATTGAAGAGGACGCAGCTTCAAGACAAAACATAATTACACTATACTGAATCAGATAATGATTTACTTTATTATTTTTTTTTAATGTCTGGCGTTTAACTTATGCAAATATGTATGAAGAACGGACATGTACGGAATAGTTATTTAAGTAAGATGATCAATTTAGTTTTATGTTCAACTTATGATAGCGAGGGGATATCATATTTACTAGTCTGTGACTGGGGTATATATATATGGTAACTATTGGTCTTGTTCCGACCGGCTGTTAAACCATTGCTAAAGTGGGCCGTTATTTTGGCTGTGCTGATTGTACAAGTACGCAGTCACGTCCGGTCATAATGGGAATGTTAAATTCAATGCCTCTTGTAGGAAAATGCCACCCTCTCTGCGCACGTTAAATATGCATGAAATATTTGTTGCTATATGTTAAGTTACCAATTATCAATCAATCGACAGTAGTGTAAGTTCAATTTTGTTTCTGGTGAGGCAAATGAATTGAGTCTTGGCAGTCAAAGCCTCAACTTGGTTAAAAGACGTCAATGCCAGGAGGGACTGGACGGTTAATTGAAAATCTGAATTGCAAAATATTTCAGCATTTACAAATGCAAGAAATATCATAATTTTAATCACACGTTTGATTGATTGATTAATTAATTGTTGTTACCGAAAACTGCATGCATAATCGGGACAAGTAAAACAAAATAATACCATAGATATGTATACTAGATAGACCATGATAATAGCATAACTTTTAATCGTACCTGGAAACAAAAGCATGTTACAAAGGGGCGAACGTTTTGTCTTGCAACAGGCCCTTATGGATCCCTGGCCTGTGCCATGTAGAACTAATGTACGCACCTACATTAGATTTGATTAGACATCCCTACTGATACTGGATGTGGCTGTGAATGTATACATCCCGGACAACCAAACGGACAACCCTTTTTAAAAGCATGTTATAATGTTGAACACAATCTTGTAAGAGTACATCCCGCAACGCTAAGGAAACATCCCAAAGGGGGAGGCAGGTGACAATACTCTTGATAGGTCACACACACTAGCACACATAACTTGTCTATGAAAAAAAAACTGGATTTGCTGAATTTTATCATGTATTTCAATGAAACTGTTGGTTAAAGGTTTAATTTTCAGTATTCAGTTAAAAATAGGTCCTGATCAAAACAAAAATAATGGACGTATGACCTGCTCTAAAATTCTTGTATACAGTTTTGGGGATATTAAAGTTTAATACTTAGTTTCCACTTTGTCTTTTTAACTTTATATACGTTAATCTTTTGTCAAAATGCATGGAATATAATAACTAAGAGCAAATATCGGTCGGTCCGGAATCAGATTCATGTGTCCGGGTAGGGTGACATGTCTTCCTGCGTTAAATTACAAAGTCTGGATCATATTCATCTTCTCGTTCTAAATATGCATATGTAAAATACATATGCAACGAACACTTATATGGCCCCATCATCCTATAAATACTTATATTTCAGCGTTGTGCAAACTCATCATAGTCTACACTACATTGGGAATTAAACGTCGAAAGAGAGCTGTTTCGAATGCATAGCACATCCAAAAGGAGGATTTAGGGAGAGGGTGCATGTCCCAATTCTACCGTTGCCTAGATTCCCCCTTTTTCAAAATCCTGGATCCGCATCTGGCAACGAAATCTTATTATCTTATATTGTTCTAAGTTTCTTACCTAACGCATTTTCAGTTAATGATTTAAGCAGTAAAACGAATTCGCTGACCCCTCATTAACTGTTTATCAATAAAATGGATAAAATAATATAAGTTAATTTACTTCAAGGGATATTAAAAAAAAAAGTGGAAATATCTCCGATAGCATTCCCGTTAAACAAAACAACCATATCAATCCTTAATCGAGCACACCTTATATATATAAGATACAACCTCTAAAGGGTATTTTTCATCAATACATTTTATAACAAATGAAAAATATTATTGTTTAGAAATTGAATGGAAGCGATAGTTTTATCTCAATCATAAACTTTTACAAAGAGACAGATTCTGACAAACACTGGTTTCGATATTTCCAAAATTGACAGAAAATATCCTGCTAAATGTTTTCCTTGCAAGAAATATAATAAAAAGATGGATAAAGAAAAAAAGAAAAAAAGAAAGAAAAACATCAGATAACAAACAAAAAAAACAATAAGGGGCGTTCATCTTCAACGAATATTGAAAAATAATTTTCATTACCAAAAACCATGAAAGCGATCGCATGATAGGTATGGGATACGTGTTTTATACTTGATTTTTATCATTTTTCGTCATGATAAAATTATTTTATATGGACGAAAATTTCAGTGTGGGATTTTAAAAGTCTTGGAATAATTGGTTTAAACTTGATCGACGTATTTAATCAAATTCAAGGATTGGCAATAACCAGTCCCAATAGGTCCGTACATCGAGTAACGTACGTATATCATTTTATTGGAAATCTCTATTAACACTTATCAGTGGCGCTCAAATCATTTAAGAATTGAATGCTTCTTTTTTCAACTTCATTAGGGTGTAAAAGCGTTGACTGAAATACATTTTGTATGAAGCACGGAAGCGCTTCATTTTAAAAATGCGCGCATGGTCAACGCTTTTACAACCCTATGAAGTTACTTTATTGTGGGACCTCGTGTTATCATGAATGATAAGTTTTATTTTGTAATGCAATTGCTTAAGGAATATCTCGTGATGTGCAGTTAGCCAATCAGAAGAAAGTATTATAATGAAACATACATCTAATGTAATTATATCCGTATGAAGGCAAAATCAAATACGAAGGTGAATAGCATTGAAAAATCAAAACTTGCAAAATATTCTGCAAGTTTAGTAAGCTGTATATCCTTGCGGGTAAAAAAGTTTAGTATTTCAATCAATTCAACATCTGAGAAACAACTAATTTAAAAACAATGAACATATAGATGCCATTCCATTTTTTGCAGAGGTATGATTGTAAATTTATTATTGTTCTATATAAGTGTTAAATGTTTGCCACTGGATGTAAAAACAACAACAATCAATCTATTAAAATGGCCATGAATCACGTGTTCACTTTACAATACCAAGATATGAGTACAAAAGTAACGTTGTAAGCTTCAATTTTTTTTAGAACACTATGTACAAGGTGCGTGTAAGGCATCATTCATTATACATGTAGAGTAATTTAGAAATATGAGGTTGGGAATGTCCATTATTAAATAAAATGTAATCGTAAACGGCAGCTATAAATAAATATGATCTGGCGAATAACGGTAGCATTTAAGGCTCTTTTGTCGCTTACTGTAGCAAAAGGTTGCATTGATTACTTGGCGAAACTGGCTATTTCTGCCTCTCATATATTAAAAGAATTCATGCCATTATTTTGAATTGCTATTCGGCACTACCCCTTACTATATGACTATCATCATTATATCTCCTAGAGACCTACACAATAACTAGTAGGTTTACTAACTCATTTAGTCACAGGGAATCTATGGCTAGAACATTTATCAATTTACCAGTTTTTCTAGTCATTTTACTCTCTGCCGAGAATGATTTACTTGAACGACCATTAAGCTAATTATTCACCTATTAAATTCTAAAGTTTTCCTTCTTTGGGTGCACCTTAAATCTAAGTCGTTTGACATGAAAGACCCTCCTTATTTAATATTTGTTCATTGTAATAGTTACCTTGGTCATTTCTTAGTTATTAATTTGAATGATGGCATTCTGTAAGAATGTATTTAATTGATAAAATTGAGATTATTTGCTATATATTCTTATTTCATCTGAAATTTTCAGTGATCCTCTCATCCTTATTTGTTTTGATATAATTTAGATAAGACTTTTCATTGCAAACATAATCTTTGAAATTTTACAAAGTTATTATGTTAATCGAACGCTCTACCGGAACAAGTTGATAAATTTTCATTTCATTCTTCAAACGAAATATTTTGTTCTTATTACTACTGTGGATTTATTTGCTACAACTTTCCATGGCTCATTATCATTATACAGAATTAAGATATTAGTAATACTTATACAATAATCATACCAGATGTCATCAAAATCTTGAAGATTATACTAATTGAACTTGTTTTCCTTCTTTTCATATGTATAATGATCCTGCTGATTATTATTTTTAAATGAGTAAATTATTCATATTTTTTAACTTTTATTTAAGAAATGGATGCTTCTTGTTTGGAATTTATTATTCAAATCGGAACTGTATGTTGCAATTATTCCTTTGATAAACCTTTTCTTTGATGCTGACAACAATTGTGCTACTCAAATGAACAAAAAGTAAAATAACAAAAAATACCGAACTTCCAGGAAAATTCAAAACGGAAAGTCCATAATCAAATGGCAAAAATCAAAAGCTCAAACACATCAAACGAATAAATAACAACTGTCATATTCCTGACTTGGTACAGGCATTTTCTTATGTAGACTGCTTTGAAGCTACAACAGGTATACCGCTTAGATTATACCATGGCGATAAAATATATGTAGAAAAAGAGATGCGGTTTAACGTCAACTAGACCATCCGCAATACAAACATTTCAGTTATCCCTTTCTTTTAACTTGTTTCTAAATATAATTCATATTGATGTTGTTTATTTGTGTTGCTTGTGCTTATAGTCTCTCCTCAAGGAGGTAGACCTAGGTTAAGGGAAATAACTCTTAAAATCATCAGTACGTTTTGTCAACCATTTTCAAAAATATATTCTAAGCTTCTAGGTTACATAGATTATTTTCAATCTGTTTCAGGTAAATGCTTAAAATACATTGATGAACTTGACTTTTACAAACGCTTAACTGATTTAAAGAGTTATCTCCCTGAACCAAGGTCTACCCCTTAAGAGAAACTTTTTAAGACATGAGTATTGTGAAAGCTTTTTCTTCTCAAATATAGGAATGCACTTGTCACTTTGTAATATGCTTCAATACCTTAAATTCCAGTTTGCTTTATTTTATCCTAATTTCCAGCTTTTACGAAATGAAAACTGATCGATCCATTCGTAAATTTGAGCAGAGGATGATTCAAAGCAGTGGAGATCCACATATGTAGAAAAAGGCTAGCCAATCAATTACATTTTGATACAAATAATAATTCTAATTAGAAATACAAACACAAACAGTATTTAAATAACAAAAGTAAACAGACTATAAACCATCTTAATCATAAGATGAATTGTTTATGACTCCTTTAACTTATTGGTTATGCATAAAGCAACTGAATTTTACAAAAAAAAACAACAAACCCTAATGATCAAAAGCCTCTGGTTAAACGATAGCCCTGTGTTTCATAAAACCATTACTATTTCGCTTGTTTGAAAATTCATGCAAGTCTAAAATGGGACTGGACTCAGAAACGGTATTAGATAGAAAAAAAACCCAAGCAATAATGTCTGATATACCAACAAACAACTTGTTTTATAATTCGGTCAAAAAGATAATAATGTTGTATAAGGCAGAGGGAATAACTTAATATTCCAGAAATAACTACAAAATGTAACTATGCCAAAACCACTGCGTTAAGGGCCAAATACTATTGACGATTTGAAATTATTAACATTTTCATATGCTGTGTACATTTTCAAATTGATTTAGCAGTGAATTTCGTCTCTTAAGAAGTTGATAGTGATGTTCCTTATAGCCAACCTTGTTTTATTTTATACTTCCTCTTATTTATGAGAGGAAGTTAATATTTCAAGGAAATTTTTAGGTAAAATGTTCTATCTTAACTTTTGTAGCATGCAAATATTTGTAATGAGCAATTTATATGAATGGACACATGAACACTTGACATTAAATACCAGTCCATTATCATATATCATTAGAACTAATAGATTTGAATTCCATTACTATATACAAAATTGAAAAAATGTTTATTAAAACAAAAGTACAAGTAATGGGATATAAAATGAAAAGCGTTGATTTGTATAAAAGATAATACGAGCTCGTTTAGCAGATTGATACCTCGTTAATGAGGTCATGAATGATCTATTAAAGTATCACTTCTCAACAAGTACAATATAAAATTATGAATGTAAAGATAAGATAACATAAAACGAGAGTCAATCTTTATAGAATCAAAAGAGCCTATTAAAAAGTATAGACATACTACATTAAAACAATTTGAATGGAGTGCAATTAAAAACATGTCTTAAGGATCATGTGGACCCTTTGGCCACAATGGCTGTTTTACACCAAAAGATTAACTGCAGACAAACATGTGCATCCAGATCCAGGAAATTTTAAGGCATATCATGCCCTAGATATGTAAAATTAAAATGCATTTTTTTTGTACCAGAAAATCAAAAACTAGATTTTGCCAGCCACTTTTTCGTAGTCCTTCAGCAGTTGATGAAATAAATAAACACCTGAGTTCCACTTGATACGGTTAACTAAGTTGCACAGTTTAAATCTATTGTTGTCTGTCAACTATTGTTCTCTTATTGTCAATGCCAATCAAAACAGTTTACCTTGATTATTACACAAGGAGAAATTCTCAAAAATCTTTCCTATTTTTGGCATCTTATGCAGGAATGAAAGAAGTTGACAGCAAAATCCAAAAAAGTTTTACATTTTCTGAAACATAAAATGCATTTGAATTTTATACATCTAGGGCATGCTAGGCCTTATAATTTTTTTTACCTACACAAGTTTGTCCACGTAAACCTTAAGATAAAATGGTAGGCACACATATGCGTCATATTCACATCCGAAGATAAAACTAGTTTTTGCCATTGAATGTCGCCCTTAAAGAAGTAGGTGTTGTAGGGCCCTATCGTTGGCCCTTCAATATCAATTCTGTTACTTAAAGATGAATGTGTGTTTTAAATAGATGTATAAACATGAAGAAGGGGAATGGAATGGTTCAGTTTGTCGCTTTTTTTTTTAAGATTTGACATCCTTGTGTAGTCAAGAAATAGAGAATTTGAGCGTGTTAACAAAATTTCTGGATTTCAACCACACTAGGGCATAGGAAACATTGTTCGCAGGATTCTTTGACTCAAAATAACGCCAAACAGGCTGTGTATGACAACAAACATAGTGCAAATTATGGCAAGTCGTTCTCTTATGCTTAAGCATTTATTTGTAAAAAGATACGCAGCGATTTGATAAAAAATACATTGATTTTGAAAAAAAAAAAACCACTTTGGTTACCCTTAGGTACATGCAGTATTTGAACGCCGATTTTTTTCTCTTCGGGACCTATTTTATTTTGCTTACAAAGCCTTTTCAGAAAAAAATCTCTCTTAAGCTTCGCCATTAGCACCTAGTTGGAACACTGCAGTATGAGAACCAAATGTGGAGAACAGAACATAATGGATAGTATTCTCTCAAAATATAATTTGATAGGTGTTATATGTAGAGCAAGATCTGTTTACCCTTCAGGAGCATCTGAGATCACCACCGGTTTTTGGTGGAATCTTGTTGCTCAGTCTTCAGTTTTCTACATTGCGTTTTGTATACTGCTGTTCATCTTTTTTGGTATTTTCTATTTTTTCCCATGGCATTGTCAGTTTATTTTCAACGTCCCTTTGGTATCTTTCGTCTCTCTTCTCTAAACAATTTTATGGAAAAGGCTTTGGTTAGAAGACCTCCTTGAATCAAAAGAAAATTTAAAAATAGTAGGATTAATCAAAAAAATACTTTTCAAACTCTCATTTGAAAGAGAAGTAAAATAGTCCATGTTACCTAAACGCTTGTGATATATTATTGAAAATGGTTGACACAACTGTAGTTGTGATATATACGAGTTATGTTCCTTAACATAGGTACCATCTAAGACATACTTAACTAGAAAGCTCACAAGCTAGTGCGTCGACAATTATATTCAAGAAAGAAGCTGTCCTCTGTAAAACATAGTTTTATGTCACTGGTTTTCAAGTCGGATCATAATAATTAATAAGGATCTATATTCTTGTATCCTGAATTTTTTAGACAATTTTCCTTTTGTCTTCATCGAGTTTTTTTTTAGCATATTGTTTTCCATTCTTAATATTTAAACACCAAATTATTCTCTATTGTTTATTTGTTGGTTAAATTGTCTTTATTCTTTGTGATTTTACCACGCCCTCGTGCACTATTCCATATTCTATAGTAACTACATCAAAGCCACCATTTATAGGTGTGAAATTGTTTATACATGATCAATGGAGCCTTATTCCATTTTTTAGAAATTCTCCAGTTTTGCAAGACACCCTAAATAGTTGATGACTGAAATATTGGGATAGAAAAAAGTAAAATAACAAAAATACCGAAAATGCAAATTGCAAAATCAAAAGCCAAAAAACATCAAACGAATGAATAACAACTGTCATATTCCTGACTTGGTACATGCATTTTATTATGTAAAAATATATAATGAAGAATGCAAATCGATATGACTGAACATTTCTTGGAACCAACAAAATTGATAATGATATCGTTTCGTTCGGAAAAGTAAAATTTACAGCAGAAAAAGTGAAAATCGTATATTTCAACAAACTTTCTGAATGTACATGTGTAAGCTGATACAGACAACTGTTCATCCACCAGAACTAGAAATTAAAGAGACAACAGACACGGCTTCCTCCGCTTCATTTTTAGACTTATACCTCGAATTTGACATACACAGTCATCTTAGTACAAGAATCTATGACAAACGAGACGATTTTGATTTTGAAATTATCAATTTCCCCCACCTTAGTAGCAATATACCAACTTCACCTGCATATGGAATATACATTTCCCAACTTATTCGGTATTCAAGAGCTTGCAGCTCCTACTCAGACTTTGTAAAACGTCACCAGTGTCTGAGCAGGAAGTTGATGAACCAGGGGTATGTCAAAGAACGTCTCGTCCTTTTTCTAAAAAAGTTCATCGGAAGGTACCCAGAACTTGTTGATAAATACTCCGTATCAATTTCACAAATAATACACGATGGTCTTGAAGTATAGATTTTGCGTACTGACGTTGTTTATCATCTTAATAACGTGTTATATTATTCTTTATTTGTCTTTATTAATATTACTTTTACTGTTAAGTCTGTTTTTTTAGATATCCTTTTGACGTAACTCTGTGCTTATGTATCCCATCATACTTTGAACGACAAAATTATTTTATGCTGTGACTCTGTACCTATGTATCTTGTCATACTTTGAAAGACAAAATTATTTTATTTATCAATATTACTTTTACTGTTCACCCACTTTTTTGTGATATACATTTGACGTGACTCTGTACTTATGTATCCCGTCAAACATTGAACCACACTATTATTTTATTTATTATTATTACTTTAACTGTCAAGTCAGTTTTGGTTATATCTATTTTGCGTGACTGTATTTATGCATCACGTCATACTTTGAACGACAAAATTATTTCATGTCTACCTGTGCGAATTTCAAACGCGCAATTTTACACCAGTACTCAAAACCCCCCTTCCTTGATGGGTACATTTTACATAGACAAATAAAATCGTATAATATAATCGAAATGAGGATGTTAATTTGATGTATGCCTTTTTCTGCTTCTTCGTTACATTTGTTGTTTTTATAGTGATTAAGATGATAACACAATGTTGACTGCTGTACCCCTATTTTTGACATTTTTACCTATTGTGTCTGTTTGTTTTGTTCACGCATCGGTGACAATATAATGGAATTTGATGCGACTGTCATACAAGTGAGAGGTTTAGCTAGCTATAAAACCAGGTTCAATCCACCATTTTCTACATTTGAAAATGGCTGTACCAAGTCAGGAATATGACAGTTCTTGTCCATCCGTTTTTGATGCGTTTTGTTATTTGATTTTGCCATGTGATTATGGACTTTCCAAATTGATTTTCCTCTGAGTTCAGTATTTTTGTGATTTTTTTTTTCATAGCTTTGATGTGAAGACTATTCCCATTCGTCAAATTTCAGCAGCAATGTAAACAAACAACTGGATTAATATATATTTTTAAATGTAAATTTATGGCTTTGTTATTATCATTTTTATTAATTTTAAAAGCTGTCGACAGCGCATCGTTCTAAATGCTAATAAATGCTTTGATGATTGCTATTCAATAATGCAAGACCAACAAAATTTCCCACTACTTTTAAATTTATAAGGAATTAAAAGTATATTACTATATAAATGTAGATGCAAATTGTTGGGTCATTCATTCTGAACATTTTAAAAGTACCAACAATGCTGGTAAGCAAATTAGTCTTTATCATTTTTATGCTCTTCCCATTATGTTGTGTGACGTCGGAAATGAAAAACAGAAAGTTCATAGTAGAAAACAACCAAGCATTTGTTTCGACAGACTCAGCAATACGCACTGGAAAAGTAGTTTCCCCTACTGCATGTGCAATATTTGTGTACCAGTGAGGATGAATGTTGCATCGCAAACTATAATAAATCAACACAAGAATGCCATCTCAATAGCTGTTGTTTTCCTGATACAAGACCGTCGGAGAATGAAATTATTATAAGGAAAGTAGCCAAACCAAATATGAATGGTAAATATTCCTATTGTATTAATAAAAAAGTAAAGTAACAAAACGACATGTTAAAGTAGAAGAATATACTTTCTTTCATTTTGTATTTTGTCTTTTGTACATGCAAACTAGAAAGGAATAGATAAATAAGCTTAAAAACCATGACGAAGTGTTTTTTGTCGTTAAATAAAACAGTTTCTTGACTTTTCTTATTCACAATTTGCCTTAGAAACCAATAAAAAAAATTCAAATAGGTTGTCAGTATTCAACTAAAGCAAAATTGGAACTTTTGTTTACATTGAGCTAAAGTCAAGTGAGTATTTTATCAGTTATGACAAACGAAGAAACTTTCTTAAAATCTTTAGGAATTAAAAAAACATTGATTGAAATTTGTTTTATGGTATGAATCGCATATATTTATGACGTTTACATTTATCAATAATTACGTTACATTGAAATTGTTTGTACTATACTGATTTTATTAACAGGGATTCCTCCTAACACAAAAATTACTCCAACAGAGCTACGATGAAGAACTACTTAAATAGACACTTTATCGGTTTTACGGTCACCATCATGAAATAGTTGACAAGTACATGTACAATATGCCTGTGCATGGTACTTCCCTTAACCTATACACCTCTGCTTAGTCTCTACCTTAATTCTTGTATCACGTCTTTGAAACATGAGCAGACAGTATTAGCGACGTCACAAAATGCAACGAGAAGTTATAAAGCAAACTTTTGTCAAGCGTCATTCTGTATGAGGGTCATTATAAAAAAAGTGCAAATTTCGACGAGGTAATTTTTTGAAAAATGATGTCATTGTTTAAAACATTTAAATGTGTCCCGCTATTTTATAGTATGGTAGCAACGATATTCAGAAATATGCAATGGGAAAAATGAAGACTTTCTTCAATTTTAACAATTTTAGGTCATCCTTTGATAGAATCGTGTCAATGGTGTTACCAATTGAAAGCATACATTTAGGTACTAAATATTATTATTTAACATCAAACACCTGTTCCAATTTGTTGTATAGGTTTAAATTACGACTTCTTGACATTATTCATATAACTGTGCATTCTATTTAAACATAAATTTCAGAATACATTGTCGTAAAAAAGTTGGCTATCCTAATTATGGTCGTTGTAAATACTAAAAAATACACTCAAACTGAATATATGTGAATTGTATAAGATTAGATGATAATAATACACCTAATCCTTTGTACACGACCTAAAACACTTTCATTTATGAATAAAGATAACAAAAAATGTCGCATTTTTATATAGTAACACTACTGACCCTTCAGTAACTCCAATGACACAAAAGTATCACAATTGACCTCACATTTCAAATTTTAACTTTATCAAGTACTGAACACAAAGCCAAGATCACCGGGAAAAGGAAAAAGATGAAAAAATTATTCTTAGGCTAAACATCTCAAATTCAAGAAATAATTCCTTCATGTCATGCTCTATGCTCATTTTAACATGGGTAGGCATTATATTTGTCGATATTTTACACTGAGCGTTAGCGAGGTGTAAAATGTGGTCAAATATAATGCCTACCCATGTTAAAATGAGCATAGAGCATGACATGAAGGAATTATTTTGATTCTAATAGGACAAATACAGTATTTTTATAGGTCGAAGCGTACGAAAATACCGTAAAAATGTTTAGCTGTTCCCGTTTCCTCCCCGAGGAGTCTGTACATTACATTTCATATTTGATAAGTTTAAAAAATACGAGCAGGGTAAATATATGTTGTTCGATATAACATATATTATAAAAGTTTATGTAAGCTACTTGAATGTATATATTTTATAGGATAACGATGGAAATAACTTTAATATAAACAGTAAATTTGTGCGCATGTGTCAAACATATTTTGTGTTCATTAGAACACGGCTTTGTTTACAAAGCGTAATAAGGACGTCATATTAGAATATATAACATAACATCCATTACTAAAAATGTCAATAGTGTTACTAAATAGTGTCATTGGTGTTACCAGCATACATCATATTGTTAAAACTTTCTTAAATAAGTATTGTTTTTCATAAATAATATGATGCTTCGCTTGTTAAACAAGAAAGAAACACAAAACAATGCTGATTGTCATGATATATTCAGTGGTGTTACTAAACTGGTCACTGGTGTTATTTTACCAAAATGGTCTCACCATTGACAGTAACACCAATGATTTAAGATGTACTTTAAGATTCAGTTACGAAATAAGTGCTCTATTCCCCTATTCTATATATTGTTACTGGTGCATGTTTCTATAATCAATATATTTCATTATTCAAAGATAAGGAAATGTTTAAAAAAATGATTTTTATAAAGGGTACACCATGGACACTATTTCCAATTCCGATATAAGCTTTACTTACTTTTACCATTTTTTCACTAAATCTTCAACATAATTGTTTGTTTTCTTTGCATAACATGCTTACAGGTAACATTACTAAGGGAGAAACTGTTGTAAATGCACAAATTTTGCGAAAGATAACTCTAATCCTACTAATTTGTCCTTTGGTTACACCATTTCCTTTTGGTGAATTTTTTTATAATAAAACCAACATACACCTCCTAAATCATTAAAAAATGTTTGTATCTAAATGCAATAAAAAGTGATAAATCATAATAACAAATGATATGAATAATATTCCTATTTCAAGTTTGAAAGGATTTATAGTAAAAGATAACAGTTAATTCTGGTTAATTCTTCAAGAGTTTAAGAAAACATTAACGATGTTTTTATAACATTTCATACTGTAAACTGTATATTGTGTATCACAAAACATTCATATCTAACATATGCAAGTGTTATTTTGATATATTTTCATGTCTGTGACTTAAAAAGATCCAATAACATAGTTTTGCATGTTTTTTTTTTATAATGACCCATAAGGGAGAGGGAAACCAGTAACGATATACAAATTATTGAATTTCCTACGTATAGATATTGTAAAAAATCAGACGATAGACACAATTTAAAACTATCTAGCTCGTTCGCTACACCCACTCGCCAATAATGTTACAATTGTGACTGGCGGTAGACATGTAACGATATCAAAGTGAAGAAACCCCAATGATTTAAACGTCCTGACTCACTAGCGACATGTTTTAGAATGAATAGCCTGAGACGCTTACCCTGTCGATGCACCTATTTTCGTTCCTTTTGGGGTTTATGCTATTCCTCCAATTTATGTTTGTATCTTCTTCGCTCCTTTTGTGGTTTATGCTATTCCTCCAATTTTTGTTTGTATCTTCTTCGCTCCTTTTGGGGTTTATGCTATTCCTCCAGTGTTTGTTTGTATCTTCTTCGCTCCTTTTGGGTTTATGCTATTCCTCCAGTGTTTGTTTGTATCTTCTTCGCTCCTTTTGGGGTTTATACTATTCCTCCAGTTTTTGTTTGTATCTTCTTCGCTCCTTTTGGGGTTTATGCTATTCCTCCAGTTTTTGTTTGTATCTATTTCGCTCCTTTTGGGGTTTATACTATTCCTCAAGTTTTTGTTTGTATCTTCTTCGCTCCTTTTGGGGTTTATGCTATTCCTCCAGTTTTTGTTTGTATTTTCTTCGCTCCTTTTGGGGTTTATGCTATTCCTCCAGTTGTTTTAGTATCTTTTGAAATGATTTATAAGATTTGACAATCGGTAAACGACTGTTGCCTTAATTCATTATTGTTTTTTCATCGCTATCCCCTATCTGGTATATTACCCCGTTCAGTATTTGGAGTTAAGCGTTGTTAGCTGATCATATACCAAAATGTTATTCATGTTTACCAAAACAATTTGTGTGCCGAAATAAATTTTATTTTATTTTTTAAGTCTTTAGTTTTCAGGATACTCCTGTATATTTTTTTATGAATACATCATTCAACTGCTATATTTCCGACTCAAAATTCATAATGTATACTGTAAACCAACTTATTTTCGCAAGCGATTTATTTTCTCGACTTTCGCGAGGAGAAAAAACAACGCGAATATAAATCGTCGCGAATAAGTAAATCTTTATTTATCTACATCAAGTAAATAAGAAAATTGGGAATTTTAAAAGCCGCGAAATGAACTAGAATTGGTAAAACGCAAAATAAAGTATCCGCGAAAATAAGTTGGTTTACAGTATTTAAATGATGAATAAGAACCTATAAAACATTGATTGGGTATTTCTCTTTCTTTGTTTCCGTAATCACTTAACAAATGAGATGAGTCTTAATTCCAATTTCGCTTTAGTAAAATTCTAACCTCGCTTTAATACCATTTTTCTTGTAAAACTTGAATCTGCAGTGAAGACGAAAATGGAACACATCGAATATTTCAAAAAAAAAGTTAATTTATTACTGTACCTCTAAAACATGTATGTAACTGTTTCATAGAAATATAGCTGTGTTGTTTTTTTTAGAACATTATCAGGTTATTAAAAATTTTAAGACATGTACTGTCTTTGATTGTAGATATAAAAACTAAACCAATTGACTGTGATGATCTTTGCCAAGGATCTAGGGATGGAATATATAGAATATTTCCTAATAGAACTAACGAAGGAATAGACGTTTACTGCGAAATAGAAGATGGATGGACGGTAATTGTTAGTTAACCTCGTCGGGTCTGAGGCTAATTAAGTACAATCGCTATGCGTGTTAGCAGTCAGTTCTCATATATAGATTGTTATTTTATTTTTTAAGTCTTTAGTTTTCAGGATACTCCTGTATATTTTTTTATAAATACATCATTCAACTGCTATGTTTCAGACTCAAAATTTTGTAAGCAGGAGAAATAAGTTAGAAAATCTAACATACACTAAAGTTCACATACTACCTTGAACAAAACAAAACAAAAGTGTAAATACAATATTCCAAGCTCTGACCCCCCCCCCCCCCACCCCAAGTATAGACAAAATTGTGAATAAAATTACCAGAGACCATTAAAGATTTGTAATAAATCAGAAATCTTCTAAATACAAGGAACATTAAGATATGACTAAATGCAAATAGTGATGAGGTTCCTAACTTGAGACAGGTACATAGTAAAACCAATCGACAGACATCGGCCGAATCCGCAACTAGCGTCAATTGCCAAGTAGTTACGATTGATGGTAAAACTATTATTATTAGTTTTATAACTACTAAACCGTAACAGAAATTAAAGCTGCATTTATGATGCCTTTTCATATCTTAACAAAAATACAATTAATCTTTTTAATAGGAAACTCTAGTATCGTCCCCGAGGGTATCACCAGCCCAGTGCTCAGCACTTCGATGTTGACATGAATATCAATAATATAGTCATTTTTATAAATTTCCTGTTAACAAAACTAAGGATTTAGCCGTATTTGGCACCTTTTTTTTAAATTTTGGATCTTCAATGCTTTTCAACTTTGTACTTGTTTGGCATAATAACTATTTTGACCTGAGCGTCACTCATAAGTCTTATGTAGTCGAAACGCGTGTCTGGCGCATTAAATTATAATCCTGGTACCTTTGAAAACTATATAAGAACATCCGATGGTCTTGCTATATTTAAACAAAGTCTTTTATTATTTTTAACTTAAAGGATATTGATATTATTTATATTACAGGTCATTCAACGAAGAGCAGATGACTCTGAAGACTTTAGTACCAGAAACTGGTCGGAATATAAGCATGGGTTTGGAATTCTTTCTGCAAATTTTTGGCTGGGTAAGCATTATACGTTACTTTAAACTCCCGTATATAAGAACGAAAACATGGAATAGAAATTAGATTTGAGATTACGCCTATGTTGCTTTTTCATTTTTTTTTACTAGGTTAATGCATTACGGTATCAATATTAAAGTTAACATGATATTCGTCACAAACTTTTATCTTTGTATTTAAAGAATCGAAATAAAAAAATATCAATAAATTAACTATAGATTAAACTTTACGACATCGAGTTGACGTCATTATACAACATTATCATTTTTTTGCTAATGACTATTTAAGAAAGTTACGTTATAAATCTTTTATTACATATGGCATCAGAACAAGCAAAAAATATGGATTTGTTACTAAATCAAACGCACATCTGAATTATTATAACGATGCAGTCTTGTTTACATTTTTTGATATGATTAATTCTACAGTTTTTTACAATCAATAATCAATACGAGTATCATGCTAATGAATCATTGTTTGCATAATATATTATTGATATTGTTTAGTTTGTTTATCATGTTATGATTAATGACCTTGATAATATAAAAAAGAAAATGTGGTATGATTGCCAATGAGACTATCCACAAAAGACGAAAATGACACAGACATTAACAACTATAGGTCACCGTACGGCCTTCAACAATGAGCAAAGCCCATACCGCATAGTCAGCTATTAAAGGCCCCGATAAGACAATGTAAAACAATTCAAACGAGAAAACTAACGGCCTTATTTATGTAAAAGAATGAACGAAAAACAAATATATAACACATAAACAAACGACAAATACTGAATACAGGCTCCTGACTTGGGACAGGCACATACATAAATAATGTGGCGGGGTTAAACATGTTACCGGGATCCCAACCCCCCTAACCTAGGACGGTGGTATAACAGTACAACATAAGAACGAACTATAAAAATCAGTTAAAAAAGGCTTAGCTCATCAGATGGACAAAATACAAGTGGACGTGGCTAAGTTTAATAAAAAATATGCATCTGTATCTGAGAGAGAAGGTCGTTCCTTACAGATGTCATGTACATGTGCTTTTTGGAAACATTGAGCCCACGCGATTAACATCAATATATTTAGGTTCTAAATATATAGTTATATATTTTCCCTGAGATTTACATCCTCCCAGTTGCCAGTACTTTGATACGTGTTAAATGTAAATGATACATTTTAAATGTGTAAATTGCATACGTCGAAAATCAACTGAAAACGCCATGACTCAAAAAAGGAAAAAGACAAACAGCAGACAAACAGCAGTACACAAAACACAACATAGAAAACCAAACTGAGCTTCACGAACCCCACGAAAAACTGGGGGTGATCTCAGGTGCTCTAGAAGGGTAAGCAGATCCTGCGTCACGTGTGACAAGTTAAAAAAATACGTATATGTGCTAAAACTAAGGTTGCAACTCGCTGATGTAATGTTGAATCTAGACGGTGTTATTGTATCTTTTTTTTTCTGAAAATTTTTATTTGTTTGCTCTCGAGTCTTCGAGTCTTCGATCGATCGTGCATGGTTTTTCTAAAAACACTTTACTCGTGCACTGAAATATTCCACACTTTTTATTTTAATACGACCGGAAAAATTATGCGTTATATTCCTATGCTTTACGATGTTTCCTCGCGAGTGGGAGAGTCGGTCACTGAGAGGGACTGAATTATTTCGGTTACAACTAAATCGGTACCCGTCGGTGGTGGACTAACAGACTTAGCGGGTGCTACCTATACGGTATAACAGATAAAATGGATTAATAATCTATGACAGTTAGTTATCAGGGCAAATAAGGTATGAATTTAAGAAGAAACATAATGCAGTGGTTCACTTTTGAAAACAAAAACAATAGTTATGGTTAAAACATTAGAAATATATTATATATGTAGACCTAAAATATTTATTTTCTATAACCCGTCTAGGCAATGGCAATATTCACAAGATCGTTTCTGGAAAGAACCATTTATTGAGAGTAGATATGAAAGTAAGTGTTGATGACAGTACGGCCTTCGCTCTTTACCAAATTTTTAACATTTCGGATGAAAGCAGTAATTACACATTGACAATTTCCAACTACAGTGGCAATGCGGGTAAGTTTATCATATTTATAGATCAAAATAATTTTTAGCACGGTATTCATATCATAAATAGCTGTTATATGTTCCCTTTTCCCATCATGCATCACCGCCGTTGGTGACGTTCACAATTGGACGTTGCATAATATTCAATGATTACGTGACAAATATGTACATGATACATCGTTCGTTGTTATCAATTAATTTCCTTCGAAAGGTATGGTATCTGTATTATTTACAGTAGGAGTTAAATTCATACAAATGCTGATCTTTTATTGACCGACTAAAAACGAATCATTTGAATCTGACATATGCTATCGTATGAAAATAACTTATGCTGTATGAAAGCAACCAAAATTATAGAATTATTAGCTCCGCCTACCTACTTAATTGTCAATATTTTTTGTATTGTTCGTGTTCTTCATGCATACCATTATTCATTTGAAGAAAAAAAATCATTGGCAATATCTTGAAATATGAATAATTGAAAAAAAAAACCCAAATAATCATCCTATAATAAACTTATCTAACCTCCTCGTGTGGTTTGAACATTCAAAAACAATAAGTACGTCCTTATTAAAAATATACAATAAAAGAAAGTCAGGAATGATGTTTGTTTTACTGAATAATGGGCGTTTTATTTTCCTGCATACATATTTCAAAGGTGAAATATACAGTTTTTTTTTAGAATTGTCCGTTTTTAAATTTTTCAATTATACAGAATGAAAGGTTTCAATTCCCTCACGTAAAGCTGACCTGAGATGGTTTCGGCATTTTATAATTAAAGGTATTTTTTCGTAACATTGCTCTTAAACAGTTTCGGTTCTAATACATCCGTGGCTTTCAAATATTTGACTTTGAGCGTTCATGATGAAGGTTTAAAAGTGTTGTTTACATTTATCATAAAAATGTACCATAATGATTGAAATTATCTAAATATTTAATAGCTATCGTCTTTGCCATTGAAATTCCCATATACTAGAAACACGAAGGATATGTGGTATCCATCTATGACACAAAAATAGTACATGTGCAGCAAAAAACACACAAACAAAAAAGGAATAGCGCGTTCATTGTTTGCCAATTTCAGCTAAAGGACGCATTATAATCGATTTAACTTCGAAAATCTGTAAATATAGGAATTAAATGCTGTGAACTTTTATTTTTTTTTTAACGAAACCAAAGACGAAACAATCCCATGTTAAGCAAGAAGCGTCAGTGCTTCATGCAAAATATAATGGTCACATGCTTTTGTTTCGTAATAATTATAAGATTAGCACCAGCTTCATTTGTACAACTAAAACAAAAAAGTTCTGAGTAATAATTAGTGGATTTAGTTTGTCGTATTGTCTTTTTATTTTTTCCTATCGGTTCTGATTTTCTTATTGCCTCTTGTTATCTTATTTTGTTTATTTTACAAACAACACAAACAAACATTTTAATTCATCAAAAAAAAATCATTGTTACGAGTTAAATTTCAATATTGTTAGAATCTGTGTAACTTTATAATTTTGGATATTATTTCCATAGACATGTATTACTTCATTTCTTATATGGTACATCCACAAATTTATATTTTGTGTTGCTTTGTATTCTAGGTGATGCCATGAGATATGATAACAACATGGAGTTTTCTACGTTCGATAGAAGGAGTAGTAATACTTGCAGGGGTGGATGGTGCTACGGTGTGAACAGATGTGACCGTGTAATTCTTAACGGTTTATACTCAAATTTATACTGGGATAAACAACTGTATGTTTCACCTTTGAAATATGTATCTATGAAAATAAAACGCCCATAATTTAGTAAAACAAACATCATTCCTGACTTTCTTTTGTTGTCATTTTTTTAAAATAAGGACATAAGTATTGTTTTTGAATTTTTTTAAACCACATGAAAAGTTTAGATAAGTTTAGGAAACAGCAAGTTTAATAGCAAGAAATTTACCCTTACTACTCCCTTATTAATATAACCTTAGTACTCCCTTGTTAATTAATTCATGTATATATAAAAAAAAAGAAAATGCGGTATGATTGCTAATGAGACAACTCTCCACAAGAGAACAAATGACACAGAAATTAACAAACCGTTTTATGACTTCACGAGTACGAAATCCGAGGCATTCGAAATAGTTTATTGTAATATGAATAGTAATGTTTCCTTTGATATTCCAGTGAGTTTATTTTGCTATTTTTAGAAGTGTGCATCAACAGGACAGTTTTTTTAGTTATTTAGTTTTATCAAATCCTGCGGTTGACTGTTTGTCATAGGAAAAGCAAATAATCAAAGGAGCTTAGACCAGTGCATTAACTTAAAACTCATAAGATGTCAATGTTCTATCTGGCTCCACTTCCTTGGACAAAAAGTAAAATCAATTACTATTACCATCACATATCCCATCAAATTTAAATAAAATGCAAACACAACATATAATCAAGACATTAATTCAGGAGGGGGACGGGTTTTACTAATTTAACATTTACCTTACCCTTACACTAGTCAAACATCTAACCCAGCCCTAATTTAGGTTCAGGTCAATCGTTCCCTAAACTTGGCTTTACGGAAAGCACGAAGGAAGATACAAAAAGGAATACCATGGTCTATAAACGAATAGGCGACATTATCAACTACTTTAAAATGGCTAGAATGCCAAAACTAAGCTGCTGATAAAGAAGTCGCACGTACCTAAAATGATATTTAAATGAGACCATGACCTCCTTATTCTCTCCCTCTCATAGCGACATTGCCAAGTGTATTAAAAGGATAAACTGGTTTTCATCCGGCCATTTTTGCTGGATATCTGTTTTAATCGTTTTAAAATAAATATTTCAAAAAAGAATAATGTCACAACATATTCAGTCCTTTCATTTTCTTCACTTTTCAAATGTCCTCTCTGTAAATTGAGCATGCTTGAAATATTTGTCCCTGCACATTGCGCAATTAATGACCCATCAAATAATCGATCTCTTTCCTGGTGTTGGGACAGTAATAATACGTTCACAGTTGGGTTTAAAATGTTTAAACTACACGTCTTTTCGCTTTAGAAATCAGGCAATGTTGCATACATCAAACAAGATTTTGCACAAATCTGCTCAAGAATTTTCGGGGTAACACTATTCAATAACACATAAATATCTATACATTGTACTATTTAGGCTAGAAGCAATATCTTTTTTGACAATTAGATAAGTCAATGAAATATTAAATCAAAAGCATATTCTTTTGTGAAATTATATTTTTTTCTACGAAATATATATATGATGGTAATGCTGTTCAAGAGAGAAATTAAGAATACTCTTTAATATTAGTAACAACATGCAATATACTTTTATTTGTTTTGTATTTGTTGATGAAAATAAATAAAAAGTTTTTCTAAAGTACATTTTGCATTTAATAAAGCTTTTGTACTATACATTGTGTGAAAAATAATGTTTTCATAGATAGCATTTTGCATAAAATAAAGTTTTAATACAGTACTTTTTGTGTCAAATAAAGTTTTTATACAGTACATTTTGTTTTAAATTAAATTTCCATATATTATATTTTGCATTAACAAAGTTGCTGAAATGACACTTCCCATTAGTATTGATATTTAAGAAAGTTTTCATACAGTGCATTTCGTATCACAAAGCGTTTTCATACAGTACATATGTGATAAATATAGTTTGTATACAGTACATTTGTGATAAATATAGTTTGTATACAGTACATTTGTGATAAATATAGTTTGTATATAGTTCATTTTGTTTTTAATATAGTTTGTTTATAGTTCATTTTGTTTTTAATATAGTTTGTATATAGTTCATTTTGTTGTTAATATAGTTTTGATATAGTTTAATTAGTGTTTGATACAGTTTACCTAAAGTACATACTTATGTACTTCATTAGGCTTTCCTACTAGTTTTTATATAGTTCATTTTGTTTTTAATATAGTTTGTATATAGTTCATTTTGTTTTTAATATAGTTTTGATATAGTTTAATTCGTGTTTGATACAGTTTACCTAAAGTACATACTTATGTACTTCATAAAGCTTTCCTACTAGTTTTTATACAGTACATTTAATAGTAAAAATTTAAAAAAAAGGTTGCATACAGTACAATTTGTGTAAAAATTTAGTTTTCAAATAGTACATTATGTATCAAATAACTTACTTACTTACTGCCCGGTATGCCATCGGCATGTAGGGCAGCAACAAAGGTTCTCCATTTCTGTCTGTCTTTGGCCATCTTTTCTACTGTTCCCCATGTAGTATTCATGGTCTTCAGTTCTCCTTCTACAGTACGTCTCCATGTGTTCTTTGGTCTTCCTCGCTTACGCCTTCCTTCTGGAGTCCAATGTAGAGCTGTTCTAGTGATGGAATTTCTATCTCTTCTGATGACATGCCCAATCCATTTCCAACGCCTTCTCATTAATATTGTACCCATGCTATCTTGATGACACTGTCTTAAAAGGTCTTTATTGGATATTTTGTTTGGCCAGAAAATACGCAGGATTCTTCTTAAGGTTTTGGTATGGAAAATTGACAGTTTGTTTAGATCGACTTCTGTCATCCTCCAGCATTCTGATCCGTATAACAGAGTAGATAGTACACATCTCTGGTACAGTTTTAGTTTGGTCTTCTTACTGTGCTGTGATGATTTCAATACATTGTTTAATTATCTGAAAATATTTCTGGTTTTGTTTAATTTGTTCATGATATTATTTCCTGCACCTCCATCGTTTCTTATTGTACTTCCTAGGTATGTAAATGTTTCTGTGATCGGAAGATCTTTTCCATCTACTCAGATAGGAGCTGGGTTGTTGATGTTTAGGGTCATGACTTCTGTTTTCGTTTGGCTGATTTTAAGTCCAACTTGGCTGGCAAAAGTATTAAAGCGGTTTGTCTTCTCTTGTAAATGGTGGTGGGTATGCGATAAAAGAGCAAGATCATCAGCAAAATCGAGATCTTCTAGTGTTGATGAAATGTTCTATCTTATTCCTCTTGGAGCATCTTCTGTTGTTTTTCTCATCACCTAGTCAATGACAACATTAAAAAGAAGAGCAGACATCATCCATCTTTGTCTAACTCCTGTTTTTACCTCAAACCAGATGTTGTTATGCCCTAGACTGCAAGTGAAATTGTTGTAAAAACTTTTGATAAGTTCGATTATATCTTTTGGAATTCCATATGCTCTTAGTATTCGCCACAAGGTCTATCAAATAAAGTTTGTTTCAATTAAAGTTTGTGTTGAATAAAGAATCCATGTAGTATTTTGTATTGAATTAAGTTTTCAGTCAGTTTATTCTTATTTATGTATTATTGTACACATTTGTACAGATTTACCGTTATCTTGATGATATTATTTTAGTTAAAAAATCATCAATTCTCTAAGTATACTGCCAGCATTAACCCGAAAGGACTTTACTTTAAATAAATCAAATATTAACATCAATAGCTGTACATTTCTAGATTAAGATATTCCAGTTTTACACGAGTAACTGTACCCAAAAAGTTTCTTTCCAATTGTTAAATTTGCCCTTTGGACGGTAATTTGCCTTTGGCATCGTCTTACAAAGTTTATGTATTCCAACTCGTTCCCGATGCCCTTGTTTATAGTGACGTTTTGGATTTAATGAGCACAATCTACGTATTACCAGTAAATTATTCAGTGATTTCGGTACCACAAATTACTTAAAACCGTACCTTAAATCTTCCATAGATACAAAGATTTGTTTTTTTTAAAGTTTGACTGTACCTGTAAAAACCTTATTTTAAACGGAATAGCACATCCTAATTTTTACGGGGATGTTAATCAACGAGTTCGAATTTTAAATACGAACCAGATATAATCAATCCCTTAAATGAACTTATCAATTCCTTAAATAAACTTATCATGAAAGGTTACCAATTCAACACTGTAGTTGGATCTTAAAATATTGAGTTAAATGGTATAAATACAATGCACATTCACGGTAATACGATCTGTCGAAACCTACGTCTTGCATAGTACAAAGGGCATGTTTTTCTCTGACTGTTACACTAAATTGATTGAATCTATAATGTGTACTGATTAATATTTTAGATTCATGATTTATGTATTAGTTGTTATTGGCTTTGAGCTAATTGTCAGTAACTGCGACTATTCTCAGATCTGTACTCTGTGTCTTTTTTGTTGTGAGGGATGTATAAATACTATGCCATGTCCGGTCTGTGCTTTTTGTAGATGTTTTTCTGCTTCGTATCGATCTGATGAGTTGAGCCCTTTCCCCCCTTTTTTATAGCTTGTTCTTATGTTGTACTGGTATGGTGTACTGTTACACCACTATATCAGGTTAGTAGTGGGTTGGCGCCTTTAAACATGTTTAACCCGCCATATTCTATATGTGGTTATCCCAAGTGATCAGGAGCCTGCAGTTGTCGTTTTTTGCTGTTTTCACATCTGTTTTTAGTTTATTTTTGCATAGTTCGTTCTTGTGTTTTGCTGTTACACCACTGTCCCAGGTTAGGGAGATGGTAGTGGCCTTCAAACATATCTTACCCCGCCACATTCTTTCTGTGTCTGTCTCAAGTCAGGAGCCTGTAGGTCAGTGGTTGCCGTTATTTCATGTTTGTCATTTTTTTTTACGCAAATTGTTTTGTGATGATTTAGGCTGTTAGTTTTCTCATTTGAATGGTTCCATATTTTTCATGTCGGTTTCTTATATGGCCAACTATACGGTATGGAGTTTTCTCATTGTTGAAGCCGCACGATTGCATATATATGCTAACATCCTCTGCATTTGAACTTTGTGGAAAGTTGTCTCATAAGCAATCCTACCACATATATTTTTATATGCACATTTTACAATATGTAGACCATATATACTTGATTAATCTTATAGTATTTAAGAAACCAACACGAACACTTTAAATGGTCCAACAGACCAAATATATTTGACCTTTCACTTATATTACTTGCTAAACTGGCCTTATCTAGGGATATTCGACGTTATCAATGAACTATGAAATTGAGGTGAAATAAATTCTGCCTGGCGGACATGTCAACCATTTCATAATTTTATTCATTAAATATTTTTGATCTTCTTATAGGTTTTAGGTGTAATTGCTTGTATCCACTGAACTCGTTATCGGTAATTAACTCATTCCACACAATTTTTATTCGATGTGTTTTGTTGAAAAGTATAAAAGAAATAAGGGGAAAAATCTCTTTCTTCAAAAAAAAATCAGCAAAGCTAGAGGATAGTCAGGTCAGAGACGTGGATTTCGTGATGGAGGAAGTGACAGCTGATGAGGATTTTCTACGAGGAAACACATGAACTTAACGACTTTAATGATAGTAATAATGATAATAATAATATGGTTTTACCACTTTTTTCTCAACAGAAAAAGTAATTTTAAAAAATACCGAAAAAGGAAACTCATTAAATCACTCAAATCCTCCAAATGGTGATTTACTGTGTTTGACAACTGTCGGAAGTAAAAATCACGAGAGAAAACATGTTTATAATTCTGTACGCCAGACGAGATTGGCGTTTCGTCCACATAACACTTATCAGTGGCGCTCAAATCAAACCCACATGAAGGCAAAATCAAATACAAAGTTTGAATAGCATTGAAAATCATAACTTGCAAAACGTTGTACCAAATTTGGCTTAGGATGTGTAGGCTTGTGGTAGAAAAATAAACAAGAGTGTTTTGAATTGTCGAGCATTTTATAAACGGTTAATTTAAAGAAAATGAATGTATTAATGACGTTCCATGTTATGGTGAAGTTTTGATTTGTGAAATAAAATTTGCAGCCGTTTTATTGTAAGTTTATTATTGTCCTGATTATGTGTTAAATGATTCCACTGGACGTAAAACAAATAAGAACAATCAACTAATTTAAATAGCCATGATAAATAACATGTTCGCTATAAAATACAAGTACAAAAGTCACATTCATAAGCAACAGTTTTTTTTTTGGGAACCCAGTATACATAAGTTGCACGTAATACATCAAAGATTATACATGACTTCAGAGTAATTTCGATAAATGAGGTTGGAAATGGGGCATCCCACATGAAAAATATTATCTAACAATTAAAGGTAATATTTTGCCTCATTTGACGCTTACAATAGAAGTTGAAAGTTGCATTCAATGCTGGACGATAACGGATATTTCTACCATATATATTAATATAACTCATGGCAATATTTTGAATTGCCATTCGACACTACCAATTACTACATGATTATAATAAACATTATAATTCGCTTGAATGGATAGTATTTTTAGTAATTTGTTCACCAAATTAATTTAGATTTTTTTTCTTTTTTTTGAGTGCACCTTAGATCTAATCCGTTTGACTTGAAATGCCCTTTGTATTTCATATGTTTTGACTATAATAGCTACATTGGTTATTTCTTAGTTATTGATTTTAATAGTGAAGTCAGAGATATGTTAATTGAAAAATGTGAGATCCTTGGCTAAAGATACCTTTTTGATCAGTAATTTGGATTGGTCCAATCATCCTTATTTGTTTCGATATAGATTGAGACACGATTTCTTATTTCAGACATAATCAAAACATATATATATATATAATGTTATTATATTAAAGAACAATCTACCGGGAAAAGTTGATGATTTTCATTCCACTATCAAACGAAATATTTTATTTTGATTATTACTGTGCATTTGTTTACTATAACATTGAATGGCTTATCATCATTAAACAGAATTTTATATTAAGATAATAATAATACAATAATATACCAGGATAACATCAAAAGATTATATCAAGTGAACTTGTTTTCCGCCTTTTCCTATTTACGATGATCCTGTTGATTATTTCCTTTAAATGCTTACACAATGGACTTAGCTCACCTTTGAAGAACGTACGATGATCTGTAGTTGTCAATTTCCTTTGTCATTTGGTCACTTTAGTTGTCTCATTGGTAATCATACCACATCTTCTTACTTTTAATTAATATTTTTTACTGTAGTTCATGTTGGAATTAAGAAATGAATGTATCTTTTTGTATGTTGCAATTTTCGATTAATAAAAAGCTTCGCAAAGAACAATTGTGCTACTCACATGAACAAACTGTCGAGTAGTAACAACAAAACGATAATCTTGCTAAGGCATTGTATTCTAAAAATGATTCTAGATATTCTTACTCTTTGCAAAATATAAAGAGCTGATTATCAATGGATATTCTTGTAGACAGTTTTATAACGGAATATAAAAGAGTTGACCGTGCTCACATTTGTTAGTTTGAAGCGTGGGAAAATGCGAAATCCTAATAAAATTCATACAATGTGGGTAATTTATTATCTTTTTCCCTCACATCCATTGATCAAGATTAAAAAAGGTGAACAAAACGTTTAATCGTCCACATGTCTATGTCCCGGTCCTAAGTCAGCTCAGTTATATATCTTTTAATGATACTTTTGAGAATTTGATGCGAATGAAAGTGTCATCTTGATTTACTTGTTTACGTTTTCACCAAAAGACATGCTGTTCTTCTTCTGATTATATTTCTAGCAAAAACAATTAAATATTTTTTTTATATAAAATGTCTTAGTACATATTACTATGACGCCAGTACCATGTTTATAGATCGATATTTAACGTCTGATTGTTTTTGTTGTTTGTCTTGAAGAAAAATCAAGTCGGCTTATTCAAAATTTTGATATATGTATGTGCGTGATGCAAAAGGATTGTTTTTATATAACATAATTCTCAATCCGACATCTTTAATGAATAAGAAAAGAATTAAACAAATATGATAAATAGAAAGACAATGCTTTGGTAAAACATAAGAAAATGAAAAATTGTCTTTATTCTGGAACCAATATGATTATAAGAAACTGCGATATGACCGCATGTCATTAATACATCTTGCGAAAAGAGCCCGATAGGACAAGGATGAAAAACTAAAGTTCACCGTACGGCCTTCAAAATTAGCCGAAGGCATACAGTATAGTTAGTAAAACGCATGAAAAATGTAAAATAATTGAAAAGAGAAACGCCTTTTATTTGCAAGGGACGATAGGTTACTCTGGAACTTATTAGGATCAAGTAATTCTTTCTCGGCAAATTTCCCGTCAAAATTTAGCTATGTCGATTGGAGAAACAATCTGAGAAACTGTACGTTTGTTAGCACCTGCGCACACCTTTCTTCATGATTAGCAATAACTGTGAACTTGAAAATCATGAATTTTAGCACTTTATCGTTCTGACTCAAAAACTGTATTTCATGTCTTTAATTGTTGCTCGTGTGCTTTTTTGTTTGTTTGTTTTTATAGTGATTAAGATTATAACACAATGTTGACGGCTGTACCTCTATTTTTGACATTTTTACCTATCATGTCTGTTTGTTTTGTTCACACATCGTTGTCAAAAAATGGAATTTTATGCGACTGTCATACAAGTGAGTGGTTTAGCTAGCTATAAAACTCGGTTCAATCCACCATTTTCTAAAGAAATACATCTACCAAGTCAGGAATATGACAGTTGTTATCCATTCGTTTGATGTGTTTGAGCTTTTGATTTTGCCATTTGATTAGGGACTTTCGGTTTGCCACTGCATATGTAGTATTATTGCCATTGAGAAGATCTATCCTCTTTCAATAATGTTAAAAAAATTGACCTTTCTACACATTACACTAGTATTCCCCATTCCGAACTAAAAGACAAAGTGAAAGCGTTGTTTCTGCTTTGTTTCATAAAAAAGAAAGGCCAACGTAGATACAAGTATCATGTTTAGGGTGGGATAAATCGTTCTTTGTAGTTAATCACTCTGATTTAAACAAAATTCTCTGAAACTAATATTACTGTGAAAGTATTTTTATTCGTGGGGTATCAATTATGGTGGTTTTCGTGGATGGTTTTATACACGAATTTCAGTGTCCAACGAAATTTAACAACTGTTATCTAAATCAATTAAAAGAATTTAGGTTTGACTACATTGATGAGGGCATATATTCAAGAGAATACATCTGAAATTAGCAAAACGCACTATGAATATACATACAACTACAGACAGGATTTTACACATTTTTAACATTTTTAAAAAACCTAAATTTTACGACTTTAAACCTTTTAATGTCTATGAAAAATTAGTTTATTGATGAAAGTCAGACTTCTGATGATGAAATGTACATTTATCGCTTCATGATAGACTCATACAGAAAAATCATAATAGCTTGCTTTTTTGTTTCATAAGGATTAATTTACAATTCAGAGAACATTTCTATCATTTTTTTATTTAACTGTTTTCTTTAAGTAACATGTGTATTGCCCGATTAACACCTTTACTGATTGTTAATCTGTAGATTTCGGGTTAACAAGTAACATCTCTAACTATTTGTAA
The DNA here is from genome assembly GCA_019925275.1 of Mytilus edulis. NCBI lineage: Eukaryota > Metazoa > Mollusca > Bivalvia > Mytilida > Mytilidae > Mytilus > Mytilus edulis. The sequence goes on from CM034360.1 coordinate 111,004,720, forward strand.
CGTTTGAAGGACGTGTGTTTCAACAAACAATTGACCTTCCTATGGGTACCAACTGTGTTCCTCTCCTTGCTAACATGTTTCTTTATTGATATGATGCTGACTTCATACAGAAACTTCTTAGGAAAAAAAAGAAGTTTCCGCTATAAAGATGATGTTCTCTCACTAAATAATTCAAAATTTGGTTACTATGTTAAACGCATCTATCTCATCGAACTTGAGATAAAGGATACGATAATACTGTTATAACTGCCTCATATTTTGACTTACATCTAGAAATTAACAATGAGGGCCGGTTGAAATCGAAACTTTACGACAAAAGAGATGATTTCAGCTTCCCAATTGTGAACTTTCTATTTCTATGTAACATCATTCCAGCAGCGACTGCATACGGAATTTATATCTCCCAGTTGATACGACATTCAAGGGCGTGTATTTCCTATCATGATTTCCTTGATAGAAGGTTCTGCTTATGGCAAGCCGTTAATTCTTGTCAAAACTATGTTTAAACCATTTTTCGAAAAATTTACACACTGAGAATAACAACAAAAACACACTGACATTCAAAACTTCAAAACACACACTGAGAATTAAAAATTACACAATGAGAATTAAAAATTACACACTGAGAATTAAAAATTACACACAGAGATTTCATAAAGACGCACTGAGATTACAAAAAGGAGAAACACACACTGAGAATTGAAAATTACACACTGAGAATTGAAAAATTACACACTGAGATTTCAAAAAGACACACTGAGAATAAATAAACTGAAAACACACACTGAGAATTTAAAATTACATACTGAGATTTGTGCGCACTTTTTATGCGCACATATCTAATTAGCATACTTAATCTGAGTCTATTACAAGCTTAACACAACTAGGGAACAGAACTCGTTAGTCCTTCGATTTGGTTCCAAATTATTCATAAAAAAAACTTAAGAAATATAAGAACAAGAAAAATACACACTTACTCTTATTACAAAATATAACCAATGAAAAATGAGCGATGTTAAGTCTTGAAATTTATTACGAATGTTGGTTGAGAAATCGCATTTCATTATAGTGACAAGAGTTCATGAGATCAAGATATTAATCTGTTGAATTATTCATCTCATGAATATTCATTAGTAATTTGCATATTAATCTCAGTATGTATTTTTGAAATCTCAGTGTGTAATTAAACAATTTTTAGTGTGTGTTTTTCAATTTATTTCATGTCAGTGTGTCTTTTAAAATTCAGTATGTAATTTTGAATTCTGAGTGTGTGTTTTTTATTTTTTTAAATCTCAGTGTGTAATTTCGATTTCTCAGTGTGTTATTTTAGGTTTTTTAAATCTCAGTGTGTATTTTTTTTTCGAAAAAAGGGTTTAAACATAGTTTTGACGAGACCGGCTTGCCATATCTGCTCACAAGGAAACTATTGAACAAAGAGTTCCAAGAAGTGAAGTGGAAATCACCCATCGTAAATTGTACGGACGCATCCACAAGTTGACCGTTATGAAATATCTGTTTTACAGATGACGACGGATATGTTCCAATTGTCGTAATTACAATCCCGTCTCCTTTTCCCCGAATATAACCTACCGAGTTAGACTTATTACCGGGTTTGTATTTACATGAGCAACACGACGGATGTCCCATGTGAAGCAGGATATGTTTATCCTTCCGGATCACCTGGGCACCTGAGATCACCCCCAGTTTTTGGTGGGGTTCGTGTTGCTCAGTCTTTTGTTTTTTACGTTATGTTTTGTCAACTGTTGCTTGTCTGTTGTTTTTGTTTTTCTTTCTAAGCCATGAGGTTGTCAGTTTATTTTTGATTTATGAACACTTTAAAATTGAGAATGGAAATGGGGAATGTGTCAAAGAGACAACAACCCGACCAAATAAAAAGCAACAGCAGAGGGTCACCAACAGGTCTTCAATGTAGCGAGAAATTCCCGCACCCGGAGGCGTCCTTCAGCTGGCCCCTAAACAAATATATATTAGTCCAGTGATAATGAACGCCATACTAATTTTCAAATTGTACACAAGAAACTAAAATTAACAAAAACTAACAAAGGCCAGAGGCTCCTGACTTGGGACAGGCGCAAAAATGCGGCGGGGTTAAACATGTTTGTGAGATCTCAACCCTCCCCCTTTACCTCTAACCAATGTAGAAAAGTAAACGCAGAACAATATGCACATTAAAATTCTGTTCAAGAGAAGTCCGAGTCTGATGTCAGAAGATGTAACCAAAGAAAATAAACAAAATGACAATAATACATAAATAACAACAGACTACTAGCAGTTAACTGACATGCCAGCTCCAGACTTCAATTAAACTGACTGAAAGATTATGATTTCAGCATATGAACATCAGGCACAATCCTTCCCGTTAGGGGTTTAGAATCATACCATCATAACATATATGAGAAGAACATAACCCGTGTCATGCCAACAACTGTTTTTAGAATAAATGTGTTTAGTTCCGATGCAAAGACCTTATCAGTGACTCAATATTAACGCCAAAATATGCAATCTTTAATGACTTGACAACAGTATCGTAATTAAATCCCTTCTTAATAAGTCTATTCAAAGGTTTTGTAAGTTTCTGAGGTGAATACTGACACCTTTGTGCTTTATAAAGAATATTTCCATAAAAAATTGGATGTGAAATACCTGCACGTATTAGAAGTCTGCATGTTGAGCTATATTTACGAATGATGTCTTTATACCGATGATAAAATTTAGTAAATGTTTTGACTAGTTTGTGATATCGAAAACCCTGGTGTAATAATTTTTCAGTAATACATAGTATCTTCCGTCTCTTTTTTAGCTATAAAACCAGGTTTAATTCACCATTTTCATCGGACAATGCCTGAACCTAGTCAGGAATACGACAGTTTGACATCGGCCAATGCCTGTACCTAGTCAGGAATACGACATTTTAGCGTCGGACAATGCCTTTACCTACTCAGGAATACGACAGTTAAACGTCGGACAATGCCTGTACCTAGTCAGGAATACGACAGTTTAACGTCGGACAATGCCTGTACCTAGTCAGGAATGCGACAGTTTAACGTCGGACAATGCCTGTACCTAGTCAGGAAAAAGACAGTTTGACGTCGGACAATGCTTGTACCTAGTCAGGAATACGACAGTTTAACGTCGGACAATGCCTGTACCTAGTCAGGAAAACGATAGTTTAACGTCGGACAATACCTTTACCTAGTCAGGAATACGACAGTTTAACATCGGACAATGCATATACCTAGTCAGGAATACGACAGTTTAACGTTTGATTTTGTCGGGTTTTATGGACTTTTGAATTTATCTTTGAGTTCGGCATTTTTTGAATTTATCTTTGAGTTCGGCATTTTTGTTAATACTTTTATACCCTTCTATCAATAAGTGTCATTTCCACCAACAACGCGATAAAGTCCGCTTTTCATGGTCGATCTTTTTTCTTAAATTTTGAAATTGATATTAATTGAAAAACTATCAGTATTATACATATACCTACATGGAAGTAACCAGACTGCGGTATTCAGTACGAAGTTGAAACCGGACGCTATTTATCTAAACGCACACACGAACACCTTTACTGGTTATTAAAACTCCATACATTTCATAGTATCATTTTAAAACACCATATGAAATATTTAACAATTCAACCATTCAAAGTGGTAAATAAGCAACCTGAGGAATCTCATTCAAAACTTGTACGATCACGAAAAATAATTGAATTAAATTGAATTTGCCGGATTTTAAAGGAAACGCAAGGCCCAAACTAAGAAATCACAGATGAAATTGTTCAGGTTTTTTTCGAATGATTACTTAGTATATAAGCTATTATAAGCATAATGTTTTGTTTGCGTATATTTACAAATGCACTTTTGAAAATCAAATTCTCCCAATTGTAGAAAATTCTAAAATGTGTACGTCACAAATATTAATACTATGAACTTAGGTACTTAGATGAAAAGATAGAGCCAATTGTGGTCTGCCGATGTGTTATCTGTAAACCACTCGCGTCATTTTGTATTCGTATACTAGTAATTAATAATTACTGATAATTAACAAATCTTGCTTTTCTATAACACTTTACGAATCCAACTCATTATTAATTTATTTAAACAATAACACTACACACAGAAAAAGGATTAAAGTGTGTTTTTTAAACCTTAGACACAATATTTTTTTTTATAGGGAGATGTCAAAAGAAGGTATTAGTTTTTTTTTTGCTTTCTGGCAAAAAGGCAGCTATATGCGTCATGTTAACGTTATTTTTCTTGAGTTATATATCTTGTAGATTTGTGCATTGAATATCCTGATTGTCTGTAATTACATTTATGCTGAACTAAACTCGCGCTTTTCTTCATGTGCCAATCCCAAGCCAGAAACATGTAATCCAGTGGTTTTCGTTGGTTGCTATCAGTCATAGATTGTGTCTACTTCATTGTAGTATAAAACAGTCCGTTAGTATTCTCTTTTCAAGGGGTTCAAATTCTGTCATACCTAGGCCTTTTATTGTTTACTATCATACAGCTTTGTTTTTGCTCATTTTTGTTCGACGATTTTGGTCATGTGTGTTCTTTGGTCTCTGGTAGATAGTTTTTTCATTGACAATTGTACAACATGTTTGTCCATTGGTTTTTATGGATAGCTGTCTCATTCGCAATCATATCACATTCTTGTCTTTTGGTTTTATTGATAGTTTTCCAATTGGCAACCACATATTTTTATAAACTGCCTATCATTCATTATATCGCACGCAATCGCATTTTTTTTTATGTTTCTTAAATGTTGTTGTCATTTCAAATACGTCTATCTACTTTTTATTATAAATTTTGTTTCTCGTATTTACGTTATTATACAAAAAGATTTATAAATCCTAGCTTACAGTACATTTTATTTGTATTTGTTGTTGGTATATCATTAAAGAAAATTGAATTTTGTTAATACATTTTTTAGTTTTCAGTTTTTTGTTTTGTTAATGGTGCAATTCTGTTTCGTGTATCTTTGGGTATCGTCAGGTAACGTTTACTACTAGATTGCAATCTGTATGATAAAGAAAAACTAAGACGGAGATGATCTATATCATATATAAAAAAGGACGGTTAACAACTAAGTAAAATAAAGACGAAAAGAAAAACAAAACACCACACACCAAATACAACACTGACCAATACACATTACGCAACACGAACCCAAGCAAGTATAGGGGAATAACTCAGAACCCGGACGGGTAGGAAGTTCCTGTTCCAATTGTGGCACCCCTTGTATTGCCCATGGCAAGTGCTAATCCTGATATAAGTCGCATTTGGTGACGTCATCAGTGATTAAATGAGAACGGAATCGTTGATACAAATTTGCTGGGAAAGATGCAACTAATATAGTCACAAATCTTTAAATTATTAAGTGAGAACTCATCGTCTATAAACGGATCGTTAATTTTAAAGTAGTTTCTTTTCTTTCTTCTTTGGAAACCCATCAGTGTATAAGTTCTTCCCCATACGAGAAGAAACAAATTCCAATAGGAATGCAAACCAATTGCAAATTTCTTTCGAATTTAAGTTTTATAACAAAAACAACCGATGACATGTTATTTGATTGTTTGTGTAATCAGGACTATATAAAATGGGATAAAACTAATTTGGTATCTTATTTGCAAAAATATAAATTTAAGTTTAATTTGTCGAAAACTTTCAAGAAAATAACAAAAATAATCATAATTCTTGGTTTTAGATTATCCCAACACATAACCTGTGTTATTTTTTTCAGAGATCTTATGTCCAATTATCACAAAAATAACAATACAATGAAAACTGGAAACTGTTTAAATCAGAACTGGAAACAACAGTCTATGTAAAAGCATGCGATATGTTTTGCCTCGTTAGTGCTATTTCCTTTGGAGTATGACAACTTGTATTTGCTTTAATAAAACTTAAAAAATTATTTGAAATTAAAGAATGTAGCTAAATCGGGCATTGGTCTAATTATCTCTCAGGGTTTGGTACTATTTACGTCCCTTTTGGTTGCATTTGTTTGACAACGTTTGTATTATGTCTTGGATTTTCAAATAATTTGGTCTAGAGCATCACTGACGAAATTTTCGAAGTGTGCATCTTATGCAGTATAATTGGTAGATGCCACTCCCGGTGGACGTTTCGTCCCCGAGGGTATCACCAGCCCTGTAGCATCTGGTGCAGTATAATTGGTCGATGCCTCTGCTGGTGGACGTTTCGTCCCCGAGGGTATCACCAGCCCAGTAGCATCTGATGAAGTATAATTGGTCGATGCCTCAAACCTTTTTTTAACACAAAATGACTGTATATAAACGTTCGGGTCGGGTTGTTGTCTCTTTGGCACATTCCCCATTTCCATTCTCAATTTGATTTATTATTATAACTCGTACTGTATGAAAACTATAATTAATCAAACAATGTAATGTATGACAACTTTATTTAATACAAAATGTACTGTATGAAACCTTGTCACATATAACATGTACTGTATGAAAACTTTATTAAGTACGACATGTACTGCAAGAAAACTTTATAAAATGTAACGTGTGCAATGTGAAAGCTATATTTATTACAAAATGTACTATATAAAATCTTTATTTGATACACAATTTACTATATAAAAACTTTATTTAAAACAAAATGTACTGCATGAAACCTTTATTTAATACAACATGTACTGTATAAAAACTTTATTAAATACAACATGTACTATAAGGAAACTTTATTTATTACAAAATGTACAGTATGGTAACCTTACGTAATACAAAATTTACTGTATGAAAACTTTATGTAATACAAAATTTACCGTATGAACATAATACTGTTATGGAAACTATTTAATACATGTACTGTATGGAGACGATTTTTGATACAAACTGTACTATATCTACAAATTTATTTAATACAAGAATACTGTATGGATACTTTATTTAATGCACAATATTTTTTTTATGTAACACGTCTTCTGATTGGCTGCACGTGTTTTTTCTATCAGCACATAGACATACTTTTTATAACTTAACCGTAACGTTATCAAAAATTGAAAAAAAAAAAACATGTTTTCAATCTTATGGATATGAAGCGCTTTTCTGGATTTACCTTCAGGAATGCTCAAAGACGAACATATGAAAGCCAATGACGTAGAAGAACTGAAACAGTTGAAGATAAAAAGGACATACAAATCAACCTGTTTTCATGATTTACTCTTTAAAAAATGCGAGTTATGCAGTGCGCACGACATTTTTTATGTTATTTCTTCATAGACAGAAAAACAATACAGCCTTTTCTTAAATGTATTGTATGGAAACTTTACTAAATACAAAATGTACATTTTAGAAACTATATTAAATACAAAATTTACTATATAGAAACTATATTAAATACAAATTGAAAGGTATAGAAACTTTATTAAATACAAAATGTACTGTATGAAACGTTATTTTATTCAAAGTGTAATGCAGAAAAATAATGTTTAATAAACACATGGGACATAAATAAAACATCTATATTTTTTTTAACAATTAAATCATTTAGACTTATATTTTTACATTGAGAACATTTGATTTCCGAAAGGCATGCTTTCGGTTCAATGTATCTATTGGCTTTTATAATTGTGTATTAAGAATCACGACTTACTTTTAGCTTCGAAGTAATATGTTATATTAAAAACATAATATTTTTCTTTTTTGTATTGCATATTTTTTTCAGATATAGAATATGAAATTGTAAACTAATAAATTTTCAATTCATAACAATTAGGTGTTTCTGTTGCAAATCTTTCATCATTTAAATACATGTATGCTATGATGGTATAGTTCTGAACCCCTAACGGGAGTAACAGTGCTTGATTTTCATATGATGTTTGAACATGAGTAATTGTTGCAAATCAAGTTTTTGTTTAAATGATGTTTAATATAACAGGGCTTCATTTTTTTTCATTATATATATATATAAGGTTAAACTAATGTTTAGATGATAAAACACCACAAAACGTCGAAAAGTGAAACATTGTCGTGTTATACAGACGTAAGATATACTCAGATTGGTTAGAACATAACAAATAAGTTGTTAACCCTTTGATTATTAATATCTTTAAAATGGAAACATATCGGGATACAACATTTCAGAAAAGGAAAGATATCAATGTATGATCTTTTTTTTTCAATTTGCCGTTCAAATTTGATATATAACAATTCGCCGTTTCAGAATGAAATGCATTCTGGGTAATATTTCCGAAAGTGTTACACCACAACGTTTGATTGGTTTAATTAAACGTGAAGAACAATAGAAATTCAACCAAAGACGTTACGTTATTTTCATTTTGGTGAATAAACAATGATCACTCATAAGCCTTTAGATTCTGAAAAGGCGAATTGTATGCCAACATTTATTACGTTAATATCTGTTACATGACCTATTTACTCTACTTTGACCTTACATTATAATTGAATGAGAATAAAAACAGTCAACAATTAAAAGTGAGTGTGTGTTATCTCCATTTTTACAATATTTGGCATATTTTCTCATCTTTTGCATCTTGTCGCTGGAGAAATAACAGGGAATTTACCACTTCGCCACCATCCCCCTTTTTCATCGGACGTAGAGAACTTACCATGGCTACAAACGCCCAAAGCGTCACCTAAAATATAAAGAAACACAAAATATTCACCATTGTCGAAATCACAAAATGAATTCAATCACTTCTGTGCATGTCATATATTGATGCACAAATACTTGAATTTATATAAACAAGTGGTATCTGTGATTCCTCCCTTACTAGCTCAATCATACAAGTGAGAGGAGCAACGTGATATTGAATTGCCCAATGAATATTTTCAAAAAAGCTTTACCAGTCCTTACGTCAAACATTGCCAGTGAACTTTTCTTTCTAGTATAATTATATCAAACAGAGAAAAGAAAAAACAGATTACAATAAAAAATTAACCTTCTTTTTAAAAAAAAAATCATCAGCTTGTTCTCAACATATTCGATATTCAAACTTGCAGCTGATACTCAGACTTTATTAAATGTCACCAGTGTCTTAGCAGCAGGTTTGTGAACCAGTGTTATGTCAAAGAGCGTCTCGTCCTTTTTCTAAAACAAAGTTCATCGGAAGATAGACTGTTTCCTATTCTTTTGTCTTTGTAAATTATAACTTTACTGTTAGTCTATGTTTTGTAAGATTCCTTTTGGCATGGCTCAGTAATTATGCATTCCGCATTAAGTTGTTGTGCTGGGGTATAATATTTGTTACTGTCTTTCATTTGTCATATGTGCCTTGTCTTTTTGCCATTTTTGTTTTTTTGTTGTATATTTGTTAGTTTCTAAGTTTTAAGATTATAACACAATTTTTATTGCTGTACCTTTTTTGACCATTTTTACCTATTATGTCTGTTGTTCACATATTGTTAGTCAATTATAAATGGATTTTTATGTCGACTTCATAACATATGATCGGTTTAAGTATACAAGTTTACATTTTTACGTAGGAAATGCTGTACCCAGTCAGGATGACAGTTGTATCAATCGTTATGTGTTTGATCTTATTGCATTTATAAAGGATTTCCATTGAATGAGTTCGGTATTTTAGCTTTATTTTTAATAATATGAATATTGCATTTTTGATAACAACGATCTTTATGTTAATTTAATCCGAAACGTCAAGATGGCAACGGACATGATGGAAACATGAACATGAACAGCTTGATATGTTACCGTATATTATACCGGGTTATTTTCGCGGATGTAAAATTTCGCGATTTTCATTGAATAATGTATACGAAATATTTTGGCGGTTATTACTTTGGCGGATTTAAAACTTTTATCGATACCTTTTTCATGTGCCGTTTTAAATTTTAAAAAAATAATTTGGCGGTTTTGTTGTACTCGCGAAAACAAGCCAAATTTCGCGAAAATAACCCGCATACGGTATCAATACCATACTCTAAATTACTGTGATCAATAAACATGATAAACTTACTCGCATTGCCACTGTGATCCGAAATCTGTCAATGTGTATTTACTGCTTTCATCCGAAATGTAAAGTTTGATAGACTGCGAAGGCCGTAATGTTATCAATTTGTTCCATGTCTACTCTCAATGAATAATTCGTTCCAACAACGATCTTGTGAATGTTCTCATTGCCTAAGGATGTTGAAGAATATGAATAATTAAATTTCACACCATATATTTCTAATCTTTCAACCAACTAACCCAATGTAAGCAACTCTATTATATTCGTTCTTTAACATTTTGTTAAATTCTCCTTCAGTTACTGGCTTAATAACTAATAATGATAGATTATTAATCTACTATAGTTGTTTTACTGTGCAGGTGGTACAAAAAAGTACCCTCGAGGTTTTATAATCCGCCAACATCAGTACCAACTGAGTCATAGTAAAACATATTACTAGTATGACATATATCAATACGCACGACATTAAGAGTTCTGGAATAGCCAAGTGCGATTGCGAGAACTAGAAAATGGTATGAAACTATTTTTGCATAAAAAAAGTAACAGCCAAAAAAAAACGATTTTTATCTCAGTTAGTTGCAACCTCATTTTATAACTATCACGCAGTTTTTGTGAACAGGAAATCACTGTTATTAGGTTAAATTTTTCATGCAAATCATGATGTACCGCAGTACTGGCTATGGGATCATAAACATATCGGGGGGAATATATAAACTATGAAAACCTTTTCGTTAATACATCTTGTGTTACTCAGTATTCTCAATATTTCCTTATAGCACATATCGTGAAATGTGCATCTTAATTTTCAATTTATGCTTTATAATGACACCAATTTGAAATCGTAATGTTTTAACTTAGTTAATTTATCTATTTTTGTTTATTCTATTACTTTTATGATACAGTTTTCTATGTTCTATGTGGTTTTTGAAAGCTATGTTTTAAACCTTCGTACTCTTATTTCAATCATATTAATCCGCACTAGCTCATTACTTTCGTACAGTTGTTAATAAAGAGCGCGTGTCAGTACGATATATGAACAACAGGACGAAAATGAGGAGCAAGTGCAGAAAACTAATTTTGATTGAATTCTTTTAATGCTAAAAATGCATAATGGTTTACACTGCTTTTTCTTATTTAAGGTGGTACCAAACACATTCATTTAAATTAATTTGGCTCGTTTAATTTTCATAAAATTTTGATAAAGCATTTCTTTGACCCTTTTGACAAAAATATAAAAATTTCAAAAATTTGGAACCAACCATTTTGTCAGAAAAATTACACTGGTTAAATAATTTGACAAACACTTATTCTGATCATTGAAAAGCTTAATATTCCCTTAAAGCTTAACGCAACACAACGTAATTAAAACGTTTAGCTGATTTTACAGAGTTATCTCCCTGTAGAATTAAGTACAACCTGAAAAACAATAAACAGGTAAAAGTGAGTAGTCTTCTAACTTGCTGATACTCTTATTTTTTAAATGCATTAAGCCTTAACAAGTAATTGTTAAAGGAAAACACAGCATTGGCTTAATCTTAAATTTAATTGATATTTTCATTTGTTGTTCTTTATTTGGCTGAAACAAGGTTTAAAGTAAAATATAATGCTTACCAAGCCAAAAATTGGCGGAAAGATCTCCAAACCCATGTTTATAATCCGACCAATTTCTCGCAAATTCTTCGGATTCGTCTACTCTTTGTTGAAAAACCTGTTATATAAATTGTACATATATCTTTTAAGTGAAAACACAAAATTATTAGTTACAAAGGTTACTATAAACCTACTATGATATATATGGTCATTTTTATAAATATCCTATTTACAAAACTTTGAATTTGTCGAAAAACTAAGAATTTTCATATCCCAGGAATAGATTACCTTAGCCGTATTTGGCACAACTTTTGAATTTTGGTTCCTCAATGCTCTTCAACTTTGTACTTGTTTGGATTTATAACTATTTTAATCTGAGCGTCACTGATGAGTCTTATGTAGACGAAAGGAGCGTCTGGCGTATAAAATTATAATCCTTGTACCTTTGATAACTTTTTTAAATACGGGTCGGTAAATTTGGGCGAAAACGAGCGTAACTCTGGACCCATGCATATTTTATTTACTAAGCCTGTATATATTGTATTTATAGGTCACTAGCATCATGTGTAACATTTATATTGTCGACTATCATCGCTTATGTGAGGAATAAAGACAGATGTTAAAAAATGTGATGCATTTGTTGTTAGTGATCATGGTGATCGATATAAGTTATTCAAAAAATATTTGGAGTCTTTTGACTCTAACAGTGACCAAGTCTTCAATATTAAGAACATATTTGCACTTGTGTTAAAAAATATGGTCAACAATAACAATTTGTTGAAGGCAGTATGTGACCTTTATGTTTGTTGAAGGCATTATGTGACCTTCATGTTTGTTGCAGGCAGTATATGTGACCTTCATGTTTGTTGAAGGCTGTATGTGACCTTCATGTGTGTTAAAGGCAATATGTTACCTTCGTGTTAGTTGAAGGCAGTATGAGAGACCTTCATGTTTGTTGAAGGCAGTATGTGATATTCATGTTGGTAGAAGGCAGTATGAGATACCTTCAAGTTTATTGAAGGCATTATGTAACCGTCGTGTTTGTTGATGACACTCTGTGATAGTCATGTTATTCCTGATTTCCTGTCTCCTTACTTCTTCACACAAAAATAAATTGACGATATGTCAACGAGAATCTGGGATCTGACTGATGCGATACATGCTCATTGTATGTAAACAGAAATTATCTGTAATGTTATCTTACTGTAATGTCAATTTATATAGACAGGTGGCATCTTTTATCAAAAAGCTGAATAAACCTATTGTGATATGTATATTAATTTGTCTTATTTTTTTTTGAATTTTTTTTATTGTTTTTTTTTTTTTTTAAATTATAATGTTTTTTATTTTGTTTTTTTAATGTTACCTTTGTATTATAAATCATGTTTACCATTGTATATATGTACCTCATGTTACACATTTATGTGTCTGAGCGTTGCTTTACAATAAAATCTTGAAATCCTGAAATCTTGTACTTTATTAGTCTAAATAAACTCATCATAGATACCAGGACTAAGTTTTGTTAAATCCCGTAAAAAAAAATCCTTAAAATTACCGTCCATCCATTTTCCAACTCGCAGTACACGTTTATTCCTTCGTTAGTACCATTAGGAAATATTCTATATATTCCGTCCCTAGATCCTTGGCAAAGATCATCACAGTCAATTGGTTTGGTTTTTATATCTGCAATAAAAGTTGCCTTAAAACAATTAAATCTTGAAAGCGTCCTTAAAGAATACTATATTTATATAAATATCAACAAAAACACACGTGTTTTGAAAAACAATACATCAAACGAATGGATAACCATTGACATATTTCTGACTTGGTACACGCATTTGCTTATGTGGAAATCGTGAAATGAACATGATTTTGTAGCTAGCTAAAACTTTCACGTGTATGACAGTCGAATCAAATTTCACTACATTAACAACGATGCGTGAACAAAACAAACAGAGATAGTAGGTAAAAATGTCCAAAATAGGGGTTATTGAGTTGGTATGCTTTGTTTCATAAAAAAGAATGACCAACGTAGATGCAAGTATCTTATCTTAGGGAGGAATGAATCCTACTTTGTAAAGAATCACCTGATTAAAAAAAAACCTCTGAAACTGACATTATAAAGATGCGCGATTTCTTGATTGAGAACATATTTGTTACGTTTGGAGGACATGTTTTTTAAGTAAGATGTTAGCAATATTCTTTAACTTTACTTGTTCTCTCACTAAATAATTCAAAATTTGATCACTATGTTTACCGAAAATATCCCATCGAACTACCGATAAAGGATACTACAGATCTTGTCTAACATCTAGAAATTGACAATGAGAGTCAGTTGAAAAAACAGATGACAAAACAGATGATTTCATCTTCCCAATTGTGAACTGTCAATTTCTATGTAGCAATATACCACAAGCACTTGCCTACGGAGTACATATCTCCCAATTGATACGATATTCCCGGGCTTGTTTTTCCTATCATGATATTTTTGATAGAAGGTTGCTGCTCACAAGGACGTTATTAAACCAAGAGTTTCAAATGGTGAAGTTGAAATCATCACTTCCTAAATTTTACGGACACCATCACGAGTTATGTGACCGTTATGGATTAACCACTTCACAGATGATATCGGATAGGTTCCTTATTGCGTTACTACAATCTCCTTCCTTTTCAAAAATGTGACCTACTGAATTAGACCATTTACCAGATTTGTAATAACATGTGCAACACGACGGGTGCCACATGTGAAGCAGGATCTGCTTACCCTTCCGGAGCAACTGCGATCACACTCAGTTTTAGTGGGGTTCATGTTGCTTGGTTTTTAGTTTTCTATGTTGTGTCTTCTGTACTTTTATTTTTTCAGTTTTTCAGTTTTTCTTTTTTAGCCATGTTGTTGTCGGTTTTGTTTTCAAATTTGCCTGTCCCTCTGGTCCGAGTACACAGTTATCGTTCCTTGATTTTCGTTGTCCACGAATATAGTCCCAGTGTGGACCGTGTGTTTCTTGTCAATTTTTTTTTATACCCCTTCAAAATTTATTTCTTTATGTTTTATGACCAAGTAGCAAGAAGGGGGATAAAATTACACTGTAAAATAATCTGATTCATGAATTATCATGTAAAGTACTGATTCGGTCCAGTTGAAAAAGGTAAAAAATTAGCATTTCGGAAGCTGTCAAAAGATTTCAAGACCCCCTTTACATAAAATTGTCCATATTTTGAGTTAGAGGTGATGAAGTTTTCTATTATTGTGATATAATTTATCCCAAAAGTAGTACAACACACTGTAAAAATATTATTGAGAAAGCGCAGGTGGGATTTTTTTTATTTTCATTTATTGTCTTAAAGAAATGCACTACGAAATAACTGTGTACTCGGATCCTCTGGTATCTTTCGTCCCTTTTTTGAATGGGGTATAAAATATTGTCATTTGGACTTCTCAAATTTGGAAATACTAATAAAGCTTAAGACGGCATCTGTTTGGCTGTGCTGGTGTATAAAAACGTTGACATGCCCTATCGGAATAAGAACTTTAAATCCGATGCCTCGTGTATTGAGTGACATTCTTTCTGCGTGATAAAGAACCCTTTAAGTTTTCATAAGTTTCCTGTTTCAGATACAAAATGTATTTACCTTAAACTCATATCTCCAATGGCATTCATTATGTCCAACCTTTATCTCTGTCAACACAAGTTCGTTTATATCCTTACATCGATTGGATAAAGTTTTTTTGTGAATGCATAAAACTTTGAAACACGACGTTTTATCCCGTCAAATAAGGCCCCGATTGCACTACGATCTTTAAAAAATGCCAATTTGACGATCGTGTAGATCGAAGTAGGTCATGGTACGGTCGTGATAAGTTATTCCTGGTCGTAATCACCATAGACCAACTGTGAACATGTTCAAAACATTTGTGATGCGGTCTTGGCAAAGCAGGTCGTATTCACATTAGATATATAAAACATCTACATTTTTTTTTATCATTAAGTTCAATTTAATCATGGAAACACAAGACCATGTATATGTAGTAATTCTACTACAATCTTTAATATGTTTAACAAAGATACAAAATCTTACAGATTCCAGGCTATGATATTGTTATTGAGAGAGCAAAGAATAAGAATAAGATCCTCACTTCCTCTACTTCTACTCCTATCAGCACGCCCACGATTCTGATAGATTTTGATGGCATGACTGTTTTGTTTCCGTGAAACCTACATATGATTTAGAAATAGAAGGAATGGAACAGCATTTATATGGAACACGGTATTGATTAGAGCTATACCGCTGTTTGAAAGTCATTAATCGATTAAGAGAAAACAAATCCGGGTTACAAACTAAACTATAAGATGAAACAACGATATAATAGAAAAACTGAAGATCGTGATAATAGAAGTGAGGTTGCAGAATAAGCGTGGTGTGAACTTGGTATAATCGTATAGCGGGATCGTTGAAGAAGCGTGACGAGAACATAGAAGCATCGTGAAAACAACGAAACATTTATATTTTCACCACGTTCTGAACTTATTTTAGATCGCAGTGAGCGTGGTGTTGTCGTAGTCTAGTGTGTCGGGGGCATAATTTAGCAAACAGTAACAGAAATGAAAATAAGTAAAAACAACATATTATAAATTTTACACTTCTCTGGATTTACCTTCATCAGGAACGCTCAAAGCAGAATATATTCGAAAGTCACTGTTATATTAGTTATACAAATCATTCCGATATTTTATATAGATGATTTCTTCGCTAAACGTTAACTTTTGTACTTTTGAAAAGGTTATTTTACCCATCTGTCATCTTGGCAAGGGATGTCCATAATTAAATATGTTTCTTTGGTTTCAGTTTATGTTTGCACAAGTTCCTATTTCAACTAAGTACAATATTGACAACCGGAAACTTTACATTCTGTGAAACCTGCATATGATTTAGAAATAGAAGGAATGGAACAGCATTTATATGGAACACGGTATTGATTAGAGCTATACCGCTGTTTGAAAGTCATTAATCGATTAAGAGAAAACAAATCCGGGTTACAAACTAAACTATAAGATGAAACAACGATATAATAGAAAAACTGAAGATCGTGATAATAGAAGTGAGGTTGCAGAATAAGCGTGGTGTGAACTTGGTATAATCGTATAGCGGGATCGTTGAAGAAGCGTGACGAGAACATAGAAGCATCGTGAAAACAACGAAACATTTATATTTTCACCACGTTCTGAACTTATTTTAGATCGCAGTGAGCGTGGTGTTGTCGTAGTCTAGTGTGTCGGGGGCATAATTTAGCAACGACGATCATCAAATACCCTATTTAGAGTCAATGTTTCTAACTTCCGGTGATCACCCCTAGTTTTTGGTGGGGTTCGTGTTACTTATTCTTTAGTTTTCTATGTTGTGTCTTGTGTTCTATTGTTTGTCTGTTTGTCTTTTTTATTTTTAGTCAGGCGTTGTCAGTTTATATTCGATTTATGAGTTTGGTTGTCCCTTTCGTATCTTTTGTCCCTCTTTTAGAGTATGCAAATTTATTTTTAATTAACGTAATATTCTGCACTTTGATTGATGAAATAGCAAGATAAAGGAGAAATATTCTAAGCAACTCAAAACTGAATTCTTTTGATTATCAACATAATTGATATCTCTTTCCTTCGTTAAGAGAATAAAAACTAAGAGAGCTTTTAGTTTCAGCATAGTAAATTGAAGATATGATCTTAGCCTTCCGGAGCACCTGAGATCACCCCTAGTTTTTTTGGTGGGGTTCGTGTTGTTTATTCTTTAGTTTTCTATGTTGTGTCGTGTGTGCTGTTGTTTGTTTGTCCTTTTCATTTTTAGCCATGGCGTTGTCAGTTTGTTTTAGATTTATGAGTTTGACTGTCCCTTTGGTATCTTTCATCCCTCTTTTCTTACGATATAACTTGCAGTTATTTTAACAACTAACTTAAAGATATTAAATGAAATGATTTAAATTTTGCACGTTTTTTTATTTTTTTATTATTCTTAACAATAAATGTGTCAATTCTTTGACATTTCGGAGAATGTAAAACCTGCTTGATATCTCAGTAACAGAAATGAAAATAAGTAAAAACAACATATTATAAATTTCACACTTCTCTGGATTTACCTTCATCGGGAACGCTCAAAGCAGAATATATTCGAAAGTCACTGTTATATTAGTTATACAAATCATTCCGATATTTTATATAGATGATTTCTTCGCTAAACGTTAACTTTTGTACTTTTGAAAAGGTTATTTTACCCATCTGTCATCTTGGCAAGGGATGTCCATAATTAAATATGTTTCTTTGGCTTCAGTTTATGTTTGCACAAGTTCCTATTTCAACTAAGTACAATATTGACAACCGGAAACTTTACATTCTACCCAGGGGCGGATGCAGGAATTTTCGAAAGGGGGGGTGCTAACCCAGGGCAAAGGGGGGGTGCAAAACATATGTCCCGATACAAATGCATTGATCGGCAAAAATAAAGGGGGGGGGGGTGCGCACCCCCGGAACCCCCCCTCTGGATCCGCCACTGCTACCGAACTAAGGATTTTTTTCTCTTGTTACAAGTGGCAGTAAAGGCAAAATAGGAGTGATTTGGTTAATGTTTTATAGAATGGCAAATAAATACCGTGGCGATATTGCATTTTCCAAACTGTTTTGTATATAAAAAAAAAGAAATAATTAAAAACATGTCGCTGTGGTAATTTACAAAAACAATATTCTCAAGTTTAAAATAAGCATATTTACCATCCATATTTGATTTGGCCACTTTCTTTATTATAATTCCATTCTCCGACGGTCTTGTATCAGGAAAACAGCAGCTGTTGAGATGGCAATCTTGTGTTGATGTATTATAGTTCGCGGTGCAACATTCATCATTGCTGGTACACAAACTTGCGCATGCAGTGGTGGAAATCACTTTTCCAATTCCTATAATTGTTTCTAGTGAAGCAAATTCTTTACTTTTTTCTTCTGTAAACTTCCTGTTTTTTAATACCGATGTCACACAATAAAACGGAAAAGCATAAAAAAACACCAAAATTATTCTTTTTTTCAGCATAATTGGTACTTTTACAAAGTTTCAAGAATAACGCCTCAACAACACGATTAACTATATTCAAATATACTTTTTTTTAGTTCTATCAATAAATCATAAATTATAAAGTACAGGAACATTTGCCTTGTTCTGGATTATTTGAAAAGAAGTCAGCAAAGCATTAAATAACATGGAGAACTTTAGGTAGTAACAGCTATAAAAGTTAATTAAAAAAACACCTACTAATAACAAAGCAGTTAATTAACACGTTAAAAATATTATTAAGATCTGTTTTGAGAAGTGCACTGCTGATAACAATTGATAAACATTATTCAAATAAAAAAAGCAACAGTAGTATACCGCTGTTCGAAAGTCATAAATCGATTGAGAGAAAACAAATCCGAGTTACAGACTATAACTGAGGTAAACACATCAACTATAAGAGGAAAACAACGAAAAAACAAAAACACTGAAGTGCAACAAAAAACAAAAACGACAATGCAACACACACAGAAACGATAATAACTTCTATTTTCCTGACTTGGTACAGAACATTTTAAGAAAGAAATGGTGGGTTGAACCCGGTTTTGCGGCTAGTCAAACCTCCAGTTTTTATGGCATTGTTGAATATAACCCTGAAATGATAACCTTACATGACAGGACTACAGTACACATGAATGCAAGAACATTACGAACAGATAAATACACAAATAAACATTTACAATAGGACATTTCGACCTGCTATTTTGTACCAGTCCTACATCTAATACACCGTACACGCGCTTAGTCTACATAAGACCCGACAGCGACGCCCAGATCAAAATAGTAAAGAAAGCAAAAAATTTTATCTATACCTGGGACAAGAAAATCCGTAGTATTTAAAATAATTCGTACCCTAACATTAAATTTATAAAAAAAATGACTATATAAGTGATATTTATGTTAACACCGAAGTGGGGAGTAAGTGACGTCACAGGTAATTTCAGTTTTTTTTATATTGTTCTAAATCAGGTTGGTAATTAGGGTATTTGATGTATAATATAGCAAATACAATTTTATTAAGATATAACTGTGTTAGTAATTAGATAATTAATTGTATTATCTAGCTATGCCTATGGTAGTAAATATTCTTTTATATAGTGAATCACGTCCCCCTTTCACAAATCTTGGAACAGCCCCAGACAACCAATGTTCAAATTGATAACTTAGAAATTACAAAATTAACTATGATAATAAAATCAAAGAGGGTATGTTGACCCTGAAACTGACCTTTCAAAATAGCAAAACGAATCCTTTTTAAAATGCCTCATTATTTACCCACAAATAGTGACGAACCAAGCTTGTAAATAATACTGATCAGTTAGAGAGTCATCCATGTATGGGGGATTTGAATTTCCAAACTGACATACTCCGTCTATTTGTTTTTATAGTAGGTATCAAATCCAAATATCAAAACTTGAATTCCATCATTATTTCATATATGTCAAAAAAATAAAATTGCTAGTGTGTACATAAAGAAAAGACAAGTATTTATGGTTTATTTATAATCAAAAAGAAAAAACTCCAAAAAAATTCATTAATGTATTTGGATGTAGTGGACATAAAATAAAATGTTTAACAAATGTTGTGTTACTTTACCACAAAAACATAATAAAACTGGTGTTCAGGACAACAACAAAAAAACCCATACGTATAACGGATGTGGAGGAACAAAAAAACATGCGTAAAACGCATGATTTGCGAGCAATTAACAGGCGTTTGATGTGCGTTTACCCGTGAAACGGACATATGTTTTATAACACACGTAAATAGCCTGTTTTACGCCTGAAAAAAAACGGGTATGCAATTATTGATGTGTAGACATCTACGGAATCTAATTCTATATATCTTAATTTATAGTTGTATATTGTATCTCTTTTATCTGAGAGTTTAATAGAACATTGGAAGGTTCCGAAAAACGTACCTTCTTGAAAAGGTTACCCATTTAGTCTTCGACCTCGTGATATATTTTTTTACAAACCAACGTGTTTACATTGTATATCTGTTCCGGACCATATGAGTATTTGGACCATACGCGTATGGTCATGACCGTATGGATATATACTCATAGGGTCTGACCATACGCGTATAGCCCGACCGTACGCGTATGGTCGGGGTTATAAAAAAAGATTACAGTAAATACTTAACTCGTCATAAGGTTTGACCCTTCTAGTTGTAACGTCATTTAAAGGCGATATCAAAGGTCATTTTATTATCTGATAATGATAAAAGATTAACTAAATAAAAATAAGCAGTTTCATGCAATTGATTTTGCTTCCTAGTAATAACTATAGTATACCTAATTATCGATTTGATGTTACACTAGAATAGCAAATTGTCGACTTGAGAAGATATTCTCAAACTTTCTTAAAGAACTGGTTTAATATCCCTAATGCGCCTCAAAATGAGGAACTCAAAAGTTGTGTGTAAACAAAAAATCTCTATGTAGTTATATTTGACACGTAGTTATGATAAATAAGTGACTGCATGATCTTAACCATTTGTGTCGATTTAGAATAGTTATTTAAGGTACCAGGATTATAATTTAGAATGCCAGACGCGCGTTTCGTCTACATAAGACTCATCAGTGACGCACATATCAAAATATTTGTAAAGCCAAAAAAGTACAAAATTGAAGAGCATTGAGGATCCAAAATTTCAAAAAGGAGTGCCAAATACGGCTTAGGTAATCTATGTATGGGAAAAGAAAATCCTTAGTTTTATAGAATACATGTGTAAAAACTATTGAGCTATTAAACCTGTTCAAAGTATTAAATTTTCAAAGAACTTATTGTGTTAAAAAATTTAAACAATGAGGAGCCGCATCACAAAACGATTCCCTGGGTTTGTTAATTAACGAAGAAAGTAATCCCACTTCGTACCCCGAAAATTTAACCACATATGTGAAAATGTTTAAGCTTCGAAACGAGCCATCATACATATCCAAGTTAACGATATGGACTAAGCAACAGAAGAAAACGTTACCATTACCGCCTATGGAGAAACAATTGTGAACATTTACCAAACTGTTATGGAATTTTCAAGATCTCTGTATCACTGCACGTAGCTGCTAAGAAGGTTAACATTTCACTTTAAAGCAACAAGTGTAACTGCGGAGGATCGTTCACAACCAAGACATGGAAATGCAGAAAAGCTATGTTACGGGAAGACTAGTACCGTGTGGAAATAAATATCATCCTTTTCATAATTATTTATACAATTCAAAAGTGAACTTTTCGTACCAGTAAAATCATTAATATTATATATATAAAAAAAATTATCAATGAAATCATCGCGAATAATAAATGGAAACAAGTTAAATACAATTTTCTAATTGATTTTATGACTTCCTGATATACTCCTTGTATAATAATTACATATAATAAACTCATTATAGATACCACGCTTAAAAAATGAAATTCACAAAAGACTCATCAGTGACGCTCGAATAAAAATATATTAAAAGCCTAACTAGAGTAAAATGTGAAATTATCTGTAGAATAATATAGAACCACGTAGTTTATGGTCAACAAATGTAAATGATAATAAGAGAATTATATTTCGTTTGATGGTAAATTGAAAGTTATCAAGTCGTTCAAGTTTACAGGATTATGATATCGTTAGTTAAATATGATTATTCCAAGGGTACAAGCAATATAGAAAAAGGAGTGATTGTATGATTGTCAATGAGACAATCATATCTTTATCAACCAGATACCAAATAATGCTAGACGTCACAGTACGGTGTCTTAGTGACTTATCCATCCAAGTACATCTCTACTTGCATGACATATCGGGTATTGTGTAACTGATTTTTGTTAATGAAATATATTAGCTCATTCACGTCTGTATACGGATTTGTGATATTTGAGCATCACTGAAGAGACAATAATTGTTGTAATGTGCATCTGGTGTTGTACCTTTATTGATATAAAAGAGTATATATGAAATGATTATATATCAAATAAAGATCCTCATCTTAAATTTACATTTAAAAAAAAATATAGGGCGAACAAAAAAAAACATATATGAATTTTTACTATAAGATCAACCGAATGTTGTTCCTCTAATATATTTTCAATCATCTTAAATTACGTCCCCTTTATCTTTGACATGCGTCTGACTTCCACTGTTCAAATTAATACTTAGTGTGGTAGTCAAATCAATAGAGGGTATTTCCATCAAACACTAAAATTCAACGTGTACTGACAGAAGTAATAAGTTTGTACGACTATCTAACTATTTATAATAGTTAACTTGACTGTCCATTTAACAACTAATCTGAAAATCCCTTTGATAGCCTTGAAAGTGTATGCAATAAATGTAAATGTCAGACAAACTTTTGAAAATGGTCAAATTGACTGATCGTTAAAGTCAAGATGACTAACTTTAATATCAAAGTTGACTAATCAACACAGTCATATAACTATTCAGTACAGTCATATTTATCTAATTAGAATTTCTGTTTGGTCTAAATGACCTTTTAAAATTACAAAACCAATTCCTCAGAAAATATCCTCCATGTTTACCCAAAACAGTGATAATGCAAGCTTGTAAATAATCCTGACCAGTGAGAGAGTCATTCATTTATGGAGGATTAACTTTTGTGCTTGGATATATATCTTTATTCTCATACAGCCAATGCATTACATCGGTACAGAAGATAACAAATACACAATAAATATTTACAATATTCACAAAACAAGTGAGAGAGGTTACATCAGTTACAAGCCAGGAGTACAAACACAAGTGTTTATAGTTTTTATCAAAAAGCAATGCTTCTTCAGAACTGGTTTTCTTGTTTTTGACATACGTTCAGAGAATTTAACTGTATTTTGCCGTTTTGTAAAATATGCAATCAAATACTCTTTTCGGTCTTGATGGAAAAAATTGCAATCACATATAGAATGATATTCGTCACCTATCAATAGATTGTTACATAAACTGCAAAAGCGGTTTTCACTCATAACGTTTTGCCATCTTCCTCTTTCATTAGACAATTTAGTATTAGTGGTTTAAAATCGAAATAAAACAATAGCGTTTTTGAATCCAAAATATTAAAATATCCCTTGAAGATTGTCTTAAAAATTATGTAGTTATTTAACTTTTGGCGAATTTTAAACGAGGGGATTCCGCCCCTGAAGAAATCAAGACAGTAGTCAAAAGATTCAATTATACCTTACCAAGATTTTATTGCGATATGAGACCAAAAACGTGATAGATTTTCCTAGAGACTCATATATCGTAAAATTAATTGAATTAACAATGACTCTGATGATACTAGAACATGGTATAGACGTATATTAACGAGTCGAGTTAAGTCAATACAGGGGTGTCCGTTTGGAAATTATTACGACGAAAATTATAAGCAAAAGTGCATCCTCACAAAAATTAAATTAAATTAAAACATTCAAACGAAATATTGAGTAAGCATATCGATTCAGCGAGCTTCAGATAAAGGATACGGCCGATATTGTAAAGTATACCTCATATCTTGACTTCCATCTAGAAATTTATAATGATGGTCGGTTGAAATCGAATCTCTACGACAACAGAAACGTTTTTAGCTTCCCAATTGTGAACGTTTTCATTTCTGTTTAGCAACATTCTAGTAGCGTATACATATAAAGTATATATCTGCAAGTTTATACGATATATGACGAGTATTTCCTATCATGATTTCCTTGATCAAGGGTTGCTTCATAAATTTTTCAGAATCAATCACGAAATGGTTGATCGTGATGGAAAAGCTATTTCACAAATATTTCGATCGTCACTGATGAGTGTTTTGTAGACGAAACGCGCGTCTGCGTATATACAAAATTTAGTCCTGGTATCTATGATGAGTTTATTTACTACCACTGGGTCGATGCCACTGCTGGTGGAGATTTAGTTCCCCGAGGGTATCACCACCACTTTTTGTGCTGACATGAATTATCATTGATATGGTTATATTTATAAATCAACTGTTTACAAAATTTTGAATTTTTGAAATACTAAGGCTTAGGTTACCGTAGCTGTAATTGGCAAAACTTTTCGGAATTTTGGTCCTCAATGCTCTTCAACTTCGTACTTTATTTGGCCTTTTTAACTTTTTAGGATTCGAGCGTCACTGGTGAGTCTTTTGTAGACGAAACGCGCGTCTGGAGTATATACAAAATTTAGTCCTGGTACCGATGATGAGTTTATATATGATAACGAATATATTTCGATTGACATAATTACAAACCAAAACAGTTTTCCCCGAATGTGACCTACTGAGTTATACGTATCACTGTTTTATACTTACTTAAACAAGACACAAGAGACACATGTGAAACAGGATCTGTTTACCCTTTCAAACACTTGAGCACCTGAGATCAACCCCAGTTTTTGGTAGAGTTTGTGTTGAGAAGTCTTTAGTTTCTATAATGTGTATTGTGTACTGTTGTTTGTCTGTTTCCTTTTCTTTCTTAGCCTTGGTGTTGTCATTTTACTTAGAAAATTACAATGTAAGATATCAATTAAAATGGCTTAATTCCATCAAACAGACAAAAAGTATTAACAATGACTTGTTATTTTCATTTACGAAGCAAGGTTTTTACGACATCAAAATTATTAAAACAAAGTTGGCTGGTTTTTGATAACATGCTAACATCACCTTTTTTTTTTTTTTTAAATTTCAGTGTAAATTAATATACAAGTTTAATTGAAAAGAATTATTTTAACAATAAACAGTAATGTTAAAAAAGTACTTTGTTAGATTATATGTACCGCTACCTTTTTATTTAGCTATTATATAGCATGTAATATAAATATAAGATAAAGTGTTGGCATGACACGGGTAATGTTCTTCTCATGTATGTTATGATGGTATGATACTAAACCCCTCACGGGAAGGATTATGCCTGATATTCATATGATGAAGACATAATCTTTCAATCAGTTTAATTGAAGTCTGGAGCTGGCATGTCCGTTAACTGCTAGTAGTCTGATGTTGTTTATGTAATATTGTCATTTTGTTTATTTTCTTTGGTTACATCTTCTGACATCAGACTCGGACTTCTCTTGAACTGAATTTTAATGTGCGTATTGTTATACGTTTACTGACTGCATTGGCGAGAGTTATAGGGGGATGGTTGAGATCTCATAAACATGTTTAACCCCGCCGCATTTTTGCGCCTGTCCCAAGTCAGGAGCCTCTGGCCTTTGCTAGTCTTGTATTATTTTTAATTTTAGTTTCTTGTGTACAATTTGGAGTTTAATATGGCGTTCATTATCACTGTACTAGTATATATATTTGTTTAGGGGCCAGCTGAAGGACGCCTCCGGTTGCGGGAATTTCTCGCTGCATTGAAGACCTGTTGGTGACCTTCCGCTGTTGTCTTCTCTATGGTCGGGTTGTTGTCTCTTTGACACATTCCCTATTTCCATTCTCAATTTTATGATTGCCAATTTGATATGAATTCACTAGATTTCAAATGAAGCAGATCCAAGCAGAAGTTACTTGCACCCAGGAATGCAACAGTACGCGTCAGGTTATAGTAATGTTTTTTGAAGATATAAATTTTGTAGATTTTTGCATTAATAGTAATTAAAGAATTACTATAAGTGATTTCATACTGAACTTAATCCATCATTTTCTTTATACTTTTGGCGATGCCATTACAACTGAAAAGCTTGTTCAACATTAACAATGTCACTGCAACAATTGTATTTGTTGTTTCGAGAAAGAAAGTACCATCTCACACACTCTCACACCCTCACTCACATTCTCTCATCCTCTCTCACCCTCTTTCACGTTCTCTCATCCTCACTCACATTCTCTCACTATCACAGTCTCTCTCTCTCTCTCCCCCTCTATCATCTTCTCTCATCTTCTTTCACTCTCACAGTATCTTTCTCTCACCCTTCTCTCACCTTCTCTCACCTTCTCTCACATTCTCTCACCTCCTTCTATCTCATTCTTTCAATCTCTCTCACCCGTCTCTCAAACTTCTCCTCACCTCCCTCTCTCTTTCGCTCATACTTCTTGCGCCCTCTCTCTCATTCTCTTATTCTCTCACATTCTTTCACCCTGACTCACATTATCTCACTCTCACAGTCTCTCTCTCACCTCCTCTCACTCTCTCTCACTGTCTCACATATTGTCTCTCAATGTCGCACCCTCTCTCTCCTTCTCTCACCTTCTCTGACTTCTCTCGCCTTCTCTCACCTTCTTCCACCTCCTCTCTCCTTTTCTTATCCTTCTCTCATCATTTTCTCACCTTTCTCTCACACGTCTCTCACCTTCTCTGAACCTTCTACCACCTTCTTTTAACTTCTTTCACATTCTCTCACCCTCTCTCAAATTTTCTAACATTCTCTCACAATCTCAATAGCTTTCTCAAGACAGAAGGAAACTAGAGATAGACAGGGACAGAAACAGGGACAGGGACATAAAGAAAGATTGAGAGAAAAAGAAAGATTGAGAAAAAAGGGAAGATTAAGAGAAAAAGAAAGATTGAGAAAAAAGGGAAGATTGAGAGATAAGAAGGATTGAGAAAAAAGAAAGATTAAGAAAAGAAAGATTGAAACAGCGATAGAGATTGAAAGGCAGAAGAATAATAAAGAGAGAGGACTAACAAGAAGAAAGAAAAGAAGAGATCCATTCCAATATAAATTCTTCAGGGCCATTTCAAACCTACACGAAAATACACCTTGTAGAGGTGCACGGCTAAAGCAGTAATGTATTCTCCTCCGTCGGCGCTGTACATTATGACAGTCCATTGGCGAGAACACTACTACATACCAGAATGCTGGAAAGTAAGCTCACTTTCCTTCAGTTTCCTTCATTAGGTAAGAGCGCATCCAAAAATTTAAATGAATCCTTTTATTTAAATAAAAATAATGCAAGTTGTGGTATTTTCTATTTCTTATTCTTGCAGTAAATATTTTGAGAAGGAACTCGTTGATGTGTTACTTTAATTTGTATATACATATTTTATCACTCTATTGAATTAAAACGTATAATAGAGTAAAAATATTTTGTTTTTCAAATATTTCAAAATAATTGAAACGAACATAATAATGGGTGGTAACTTAAGTTGTATCGTATATGTACTACAAAAAATAAACGTCTTTCCATTCTATTCACGTAAAGTCTTTGAAAAATAAAAGAAAAGTAATCAAATTGCACTTGTACTTACCTCTCTATATAAAAGAAGACATGTTATGATTACTGGTGAGTGTAAACGAAGTGGATGTAAATAGTTAACTATATTGCTTGTAAAAGAGATTTATCAGATTTATTTCCTCAGTCGGTGTTTTTTTTGTATGTATGTAAAGTTAGCAACCAATTCGTTTTTCGAATTCGATATTTAAATTTAGTTGGAAATCATAAAATAATATAATATTTGATATCATTAAACGCATGATTTTCATTGTTGAAAGGAATAAAAAGATACGTAGGAAATCTTTTACACAGAGCAATGTTGAGAGCCCCCATATCTCTCAATCTGCCTAATATTAAGCAGACAGTTACTTAATAGGTAGATACAACGTGGCTAAAAGAAATTGGGGAACACTTCATGTCCTCTGTGTTTACGGAGGGCCCAAAATGCCAGTTTGAAATTCAAAATATATAGCGAAAATCTACCGCGGAGACCGCTGAAATTACCATGAAATCCCTCTGGTCTTTCAATGTCCCTAAAATTCAAGGAAATCATCGACTCCGTATATATAAAGGTTTTTATAGAAAAGGATTACCCAGAATAATGTCATCTTTGATATATACGGAGGGCTTAGATTGTCACGTTTCAGATAAAAATTGTCAAAATTTCAGGACAAAAGGCACAGAGCAATGGTGAAAGCCCCCTGATCTCTCAATTTTCCCAATATTTAGCAGACAGTTAGTTAAAAGTAAAATCACAAAAAAACTGAACTTAGAGGAAGATCAATTGGGAAAGTCCATAATCACATGGCAAAATCAAATAACAAAACGCATCAAAAACGAATGGACAAAAACTGTAATATTCCTGACTTGGTACAGGCATTTTCAAATGTAGAAAATGGTGGATTACACCTGGTTTTATAGCGCTAACCCTCTCACTTTAATGACAGTCTCATTAATTTCCGATATTTTTACATTGATGCGTTAAATAAACAGACGCAATAAATATAATAGTCAAAATATGGGTACATCAGTCATCATCGTTTAACAATTTTAAAAGGAATAATTTAACAGAACACAATTATTAGGTCTTTCCACTTTTCTGTGGAAAGACCTATTGTTTTTCTTCTGATTATTATTTTTTTTTTTTTCTTCCGCCTAATTTTGTTCTTGCGATAAACATTTGTTTCGCAATATGTCGCTTAGATATTTGGTATATGATATCGAACAGTTTATGCGCTTTTGAAATTTACCCTGCGTAAACGAATACTTTTCTTTGTAGGAGTTATCTCCCCAAACACTGTTTTCCTTGTTAGCGCATCTCCTTCGTAACCGTAAAATATTATGACAAATTTATTTTACAAAATTGCTCGTTATATCCTTCGCATGATTTGTCCTATTTTGACCGAAGTGATATGAACGCTCCATATGAGAGTTATTTCCCCTTATGCATTTGATATAAGTGATATTCATTTCTATCTTGTAAACCATAAGTGCTAAAGACCAAGGATCTTTTGATTTGAGGTCCTTGGTCCAAAAAAATAAAAATTAGGTCAAGGTCAAAGGTCAAGGTCATATTCCATTTTTTTTTTGAATTTGGCTTATTTCCACTAATTTCCAGAAACTGTATAAGATATCGACAAATTATTTTTTCTAAATTGTTAGTTGCGACATGTCGTAACACGTAAATTTTGATTGCAAGGGTACGTTGAACGTAAAAGTGAGTTTTCTCCCCTCTTGTATTTAAAAATACGTGTATGGTGATATAACTGATTAACCAAATATAATTAAGTCCTATGGTCTTTTGATTTGAGGTCCTTGGTTAATGACCTTGAAATTGATCTCAAGGTCATAGATTAATTTGACGTTCTAGTTTTTGACCTTTGCTTTCAGCTCATATTTATACATGATATATCCATGAGACTTTTGGCGAAAGGTATCAAACCATTTAACCTTGAAAAAAACAACCGGAAGTGACCTTGTGTAAACCGGAAGTAGCTATTTTTGTACTTTATTAATAAAAAAGTATATAGAACCAGATCTTTTTGGAATCAGTGTCAATTAAATATTCAAATATTATCGGAAGTAACATTTTTCAAACCGAAAGTAACAAATTATCTCCCTTATTTAAAAAATATTGTATAGAAACCATATATTTCTGGAATCAGCGTACAATAACCTATCAGTTGACGATTGAAATGACATTTTAAACTTAATTTTACAACTTTCATATTAAAATACATTGTTTTCAGTGGAAAGACCTTCAATTGTTCTGTGAACAATTGGTTTTTAATTTATTATTATTATTATTATTACAATTTTTCTATAGCGCTAAATCTAAAACAATATTACTCAAAGCGCTTTACATCACATGTTAAACGAAATATACACACAGACAGTGATAAAAATATAAAACATGAAACCACAAAATAAATATTTAAGTGTTAAAACTTTTCTAGATAAAAGGATTAATAATGTGGATTTTTTTTTTCAAAGGAATATATATATATCAATGAATCAAAATAAAAAAAAACGAGTAAAAAATTATACTGAATAAAGTTGGTAAAATAAATAGCCAAAAAAAGTCTAAAACAAGATTGCTATTACAAATTATCAAATATAAGTTAAAAATTTGAAAACGTATTCAAAAGATGAAAAAGGAATATTACCATGTAAAAATATAATTACTGAAATGAAAAATATGTTTGCTACTAAAAAAAACAAAAACATACAATGTACATATTATAAATAAAACATATCTCCAGTTAAAAGAAAGGTTCGATAAATCAAAAGCAGGCTAACGTCTATGGCACAATGTATCACAGAAACGAATTTAAGGGATTAAAAATGCTTGTCGAAAAAAGTGAGTTTTTAAGTTCTTTTTGAATACAGGCACCGACTTTGCATTTTGAATTGTTTTTGGTAATGCATTCCAAAGGATGGCAGCTGCTTGATCAAATCTTCTATTGCCGTAGGTTTTGGTTCGCACAATAGGAGTTACGAGTGTTAAGTTGTTTCCAGACCTTAATGATCTTGATGGCCTGTATAAATTTACAAGTTCACTAAGATATAATGGCGCTTCATGTTTCACGGACTTGAATACATATAATAATATTTCGTATTGCACCCTGTATTGCACAGGCAGCCAGTGAAGAGACTCAAGTGTCGAAGTAATGTGTTCGTATTTCTTTTTTCTTGTAACTACTCGCGCAGCAGTGTTCTGAACCCTTTGTAGTCTCTGAATCATGTAAGCTGGTAGTCCATAGAGTAAAGTGTTGCCATAATCCAATCGAGAAATGATTAACGAATTGACCAGAGTTTTACATGCATCCTTGTTGATGTACGGACGTATGCGGCCTATATTTCGTATTGGATAAAAACATGATCTCGAAACTGAACTGACTTGTTGGTGCATTGACAGAGTCTTATCAAAATGAACGCCCAGATTTTTAATACACTCAGAACTTGTTATGATGTTTCCTTTAAAGGTGAGATTGCAATCCTTCAAATCTTTCACTCGGTTTTTCGGAGCAAATAGCATCAGTTCACAAAAACATCTACTATCTACGAACACATTTATTGAGTGTCTGACGTCAGAAAATTTTATACGTCACATAAATTTGTCGTTCAATGTGCGTACAAACAATTTTAAAATTTTCATGGGAATGTTAGCATACAGGGTAGATATAATAGATAGATATAAACGTGACAAAAAGGTATTTTGATACACTTACTGTCTTCCATGTTTACGGAGCATCCAAAGTACCAGTATATATATTGGAAAAACCTACCTGAAACCGCTTAAATGAGGTTTATAGTTTAAATCGGTAGGTCACATTAGTAGTTAAAATCTTTTGTTATTAAATGGGTTGTTGCGGCATTGTATCGTGTTTAGGGAGGGCTGTGCACACATACACATGTTTCACATAGCCATTTTAGATATATGCCTGTCTAAATTTAGGAACAAGTTATTCAGTGGTTGTCGATTGTTGTTTAATAGATATAGAAAGAATTGGTGTGAGTGCCAATGAGACAACTCTCCATCCAAATATCTCTGTTATTCGTACATTGTTTCGTCATAAATTAGGCTTAAGTCTTTTCGTATGAGATGCTTAACATTTTGTCTAATCAGGAAATCCTATAAGGTATGAGATTTGCTCTATGTTAAAAGCCATACGGTTACCATGATTGCTTTAGTCGATATCGTTTGGACAATGCCATGGCAAAACATAAAATGCGGATTACATTCCAACATAGAAAACAAAAGACTGAGCAACACGGATATCACCAAAGAATAACGGGTGTGATCTCAAGTTCTCAGGAGCATTGGATATTAAGTGAACCCTTTAATATATATGGCGCCTTCGTGTTGCTCATGTCAGACAAGTGGAACATATCGATCGCCTTCTATAATAATGGTATTTCATAACAGTAATGTTTCGTAATGGCGTCCGTAAAATGTTCATGAGGATAATTAAACCTCACCGCCGTGAACCCTTTGTTTAACAGCTTCCTTGTAAGCAGCAATTCTCTATCAAGAAATCATGAGGGGAAATGAAAGCTCTCAAATATCGTATCAACTGTGTACTATGTTTAATTAAAAATTTCTTTTTATGGTTGCAGCGTGTTATTTATTTCTGGCATGAATTTAACTTGATTAGTTTTCATTATATAATGAGACGATATTTCGGCATTTCCATATGGATATTTATTTGGTCATTGATGAAAATTCACATGGAAATTCGGCACATGTAGGCGGAGATATATAAGTTGGTCAACAATATACCAAACACAATATACCAAACACTCATACTTTTCATCTCAAATCCTCTTCTTGTAAAGAATTTATTACATTCCCAAAAGTACAAAAAGTTCCAAATGTCCGATGTTAAAGATAAATGAAGAAACAAAACATTTACAACAAATATAAAAACAATTGTGCCCTTTAATTACAGACTTTGTCATACTCTGTTATCACAGTCTATAGCCAATACTCATACTCTCAACCCCATCTATGTCTCATCATCATCTATGTGCAGGGAAGAACGAAAGGTTCGAAGCTAAAAATGGTCAATTAAAATATGACAGGAATGGTGTTGGTTTAACTGCATTATGTGCGTTTTATTTTCATAGATGCAAATTTCAAATATTTTTCATATTGTCCATAATTCCAAATTAATCTTGAGTATTTTTTGTTCAGGTTGTAAATATCACTGCATGTGGACGCATAATGCCACCATCCATTCTGATCAGAGGACGTAGAAAACTGCAGGTTATTACAAATTGCCTCGCCTACAAAAAAAATATATTTATGCTTATCTTGTATTCAAACAGATTCAAACTTTAGAATAATTTGATTCATTAAAAAACATGTTTTCAATGATGTTTTTTTTTTAATTTTACTGTTAATTTGGTGAATATCAAAAGAGAAAAAAAGCAGATCCCAATTGGGTATTCGAAAATCTAAAGATCAAGCAGGACGGAAAAAGATTTCCAAATAAATCTCGAGTATTTTTGTTCAGGTTGTAGATATCACAGCATGTGGACGCATCATACCACAACTAATTTCTTAGCAACCAATCATTGACACAAAAAATTAATAGTTAGTGCCTTATTTTCATGATTATTGTTTTCAACAGAACAACAAGGAAACATAGATACGATTTGATACAGATAAACATAACATTAAGTTTTTCATAGATATGAAAAGATGTGGATGAGAGCCAAGAGGACAATATTTATCAAAGGTACCAGGATTATAATTTAATACGTCAGACGCGCGTTTCGTCTACATAAGACTCATCAGTGATGCTCAGATAAAAAATAGTTAGAAAGCCAAAGAAGTACGAAGTTGAAGAGCATTGATGACCCAAGATTCCAAAAAATTGTGCCAAATATGACTACGGTTGTTTATGCCTGGCATAAGAATATCCGTAGTATTTCGAATAATTTATACTTTTGCAAAAATCAAATTTATAAAAATGACCACATATGACGACTCTTCGTCTAAGTCACAAGGCGTAAACGTAAACAACTTAAAAAAACGGCCTTCAACATGGAGCCTAGGCTCACAACGAAATGCAAGCTATAAAGAGCCCCGAAATGACTAGTGTAACAGAAAAACCAATAATCTAATCTATATAGATAACGAGAAACGAGTAACACTTTGAACATCAGGTTCCCGTTTTTTTTAATAACAATCAACTAGCGAAACATCATGTACATATCTTTCATGTTATCTTTAACTGGTTTATAGCAGCCAATCGTGAAGTTGACAAATGGTAATGAACACTTACGGAACAAAGTACATTTAACTGCCGGGTATGTTATTCAAACGTACTCTTTATCATTATTGTTCTATAAAAACGATACACTTACCATCCTTGCCACTCTGGTCGACAATTATCAATGTGTAATTACTGCTTTCATCCGAAACGTTGAAAGTGTAATAGTCAGCAAAGTACATCCCGGTATCCATGTTTTCTATGTCAACTCTCAATTAATGGTTTGTTCCAGCAACGATTTTGTGAATGTTCTCATTGCCTAAAGCGGTTGAAAAATATGAATAATTAAAAATAAGTATATCATTTTCATATCAACTATTTCTTTTCTTTTCCTTCTTTTTGATGTAATATTTCAAATATCTAAGTTCAATCCATACTATATTCTGTTTCTCCAGAGTACCACAGCATTTTATTTGATCTTCAATTCATATCAATATTTGGCCTAATAGGTAATAATAATAAAGATTATTAATCCAGTATATGTGTTATACTGCGCAGGTATACCTCTTTAGGTCTGACCATCCCCCTAGAGGCGGATCCGGTCAAGTTGCAACCAAAATAAATCTGTTTCTCGACGAGTTCAACTCTCTTTAGAGGAATAAATATTGAATAAATCATAGAGCAGCATAATATAATGACTAAATTGTTTGTGTTAATTTGAAATGAAATAGTGTGACATATTTTAATGTACATTACAAGTGTGCCTAGTTGTGCTCTCTGTTTTATTTAAAGATATGTTTTTACGATATTGCCAGACAGGATAAAGTGTTAAGATTTCTTTTTAATCACTAATTTTAAATTAGGAGGTTAAAATTTTGTTGAGAATTTCCTGTCTAATTACTTATACTACATTTGTCCTAAAAAAAACAATGAACCCTTAAATGACAAAACAACATTAGCTTAATCTCAAATATAATTGTAATAACGTTTTTTGGTTTGTTCTTGTATTGACACGGGAGTTTTAAGTACTGTGGATTCATTAATTTTCGTTGGTACCGATTTTCGTGGATTGACGAAATCTTGCATTTTTGTGGATATTTGATTTCGAGGTTTTGTCAAAATCTGCAAACAACCTAATATAAAATGTGTACTTGGTTGAACATTAAGATTCCAGGTCAACCTATACCAACGAAATCCATAAGAATTGGTGTACTACGAATAATAATGAGTTCACAGTACATTATAATGCTTACCAAGCCAAAAATTCGCAGAAAGATTTCCAAATCCGTGTTTATAATCCAACCAGCTTCTGTTAAAGTCTTCAGAGTCATCTACCCTTCTTTGAATGACCTGTTATATAAATAGTACCAATATCCTTTTAGTAAAAAAAAAACCAACGGTAATACCTTCTACATTGAGCAAGAACATCAGAGCTTTTGAAATATTTTTTTTAAGATACGTTTTTGATAAATTAGCAGCATTCCTTTCTTTAAAGGTTCCGTACTTAAAGAACTAATGATAATAGTTTGACCACCAATCGTAACTATTCGGCTGTTCATGCTAGTAGCGAATTCAGCCATGGTCTTTCGATTGGTTTTACTACGAACGTGTCTCAAGTCAGTAGGATCTTCAGTATTTGTCATAACAAAAAAGTTAGCAAAACATTACCGTCCATCCATCTTCTAACTCGCAGTAAACCTCTATTCCTTCGTTAGTACCATCAGGATATATTCTGTATATTCCATCATCAGATCCTTTGCAAACATCACCACAATTCATTGGTTTAGTTTTTACATCTAAAATCAAAGAAATAACATATCCGAACATTTTGTTAAACCTGATAGTGATATATATTGCTATGTTTCTATGTCTGTAACGTTTCAATAATCTGTTAATTGTTTAACTACTGGTTTCCCCGGCCCATGGCAGTTTAACGCTTGACAAACCTAGCTTGGTAACTACTCCTTACACATTGTGACGTCGCTGATAAACTCTCATCAGATATTTGGACGTTGCTTATATTACATAATCATGTCTCAAAGCCGTGATACTAAAATTAATTGGGAACTGCACAGAGTCATACTAGTCAACTATTTCATGATAGTCACAGTAAAACCGATAAATTGTCTATTTAAATATTTTTTCATCGTACCTTTGATGGGGAAGTTTTGTGTAAGAGAACCCGTTAATAAGATCCGTATATAACGAAAATGGCAATCTAACGAATCAATTTATATGGTTAAACGTCTAAAAAAATTGCAATACAGATTATCAAATAAATTTCAATTAATTATTTTTAATTCC
This sequence comes from Mytilus edulis, assembly GCA_019925275.1. Classification (NCBI taxonomy): domain Eukaryota; kingdom Metazoa; phylum Mollusca; class Bivalvia; order Mytilida; family Mytilidae; genus Mytilus; species Mytilus edulis. The sequence goes on from CM034360.1 coordinate 111,041,032, forward strand.
TGCACAATTTAATTTTTCCTTATGCTTTTACTAGTTATATTTTCTTGACTTTAGTTTTATGTTTACGCAAGTTCCGATTTCGCTTAGATTTATTACCGAAAACCTAGCTGATTTTATTTGTTTTGGTAGCTGAGTCAAGTAAAGGTTATTTTTAACGGGAAAACACTTAGTCGTGATTTTTAAGCATATATATATATCTATTCCTATCGAGTTTGAATCTACAAATATAAATAAATAAGATAAAAGATAGTTTTCTTCTTTAACATATTGCTTTGTTACGTGTTTTTTCATTAACACAAAATCAATTTCTTGAGATCTAAGATAGACGTATTTACCATCCACATCTGGTTTGGCCACTTTCTTTATAATAATTCCATTCTCCGACGGTCTTGTATCGGGAATACAACAGCTGTTGAGATGACAATCTTGTGTTGATGTATCATATTTCGCGGTGCAACATTCATCATCACTGGTACACAAACTAGCGCATGCAGTGGTGGACACTACTTTATCAGTTTCTATTGCTATCTCTGTGGAAACAAATTCTTGATTGGTTTCTACTGTGTATTTCCTGTTTTTCAGTTCCAACATCACACAACACAATGGAAAAAGCATCAAAACCAAGATAATTATTCTGTTTTTCATCATGCTGGTTACTCAAATAATTCAGTCGTTATATTCCTGAAATCTACGATGACAGCATTAACACATAAGAGACAATCCGTCACGGATTTAACTATTGGAGTTCCATTATTGGTACTTTTTAGCAATATTCAAGAATGAAACCCAGCAATCTGCTTATATACCTTTATATAAGAATGCACTTTTAATTCTTATAAATTTTAAAGTAGCGGAAAATTATAAATGTTATAACAGTCATTAGCGCATCAAATACTATTTAGAACATTGTGCAAAAAAAATAACAATTATAAAAAGAAAAAGTGATAAAAAAATCATACAATGTACGTTAAAAATGTTGATCGTGCAGTTCTGAAAAATTAACAGCAGTGCATTGCTGATACAAAGGGAAATATTCGTCATAGAATAGCTATGAGCAATTGTGTTTATCAGCTTTAACGTGTACATTAAAAAATATTAGGTCGAAATATACTGTTTTCCTTTCTTTTCAGCTGTAAATTTAACTTCTCCGACCGATAATATATCATTATTGTTTTACAAGAATGTCCAATCAGATTGATGTGAGTTCTTTTGTTCTTAACATATTAAACAATTCATGAAAAATAATTTGAAGAAAAATAATGAATAAAGCTCCATTGAAGATATATCACCAATATGAGACCTATGACTGCAGATCTTGAAAGGGGTTTACAAAATAGAAAACAGTGAGTAAACACATAAATAAAACTAAAATTTATTCAAGCAAATAAGATAGAGAATTATTTGGTGTTCAAATATAAAGCATAGACAGCAGTAAAAAAAATGGAATTTCTTTTAAAACCAGTAACATCACATAATGCATTCAGTTAACAGGTTCATTCTTGAGCATCTTATTTTCATTATATACGCCGAACGCCTGTGATGTTTCAGGTTAAGTATAAGTCCAAGAGTGGTACATTGTTATAGACTCTTAAACATTACAGGAACGGTTGTGTCAAAATTTCCATTAGGAGATTCTAAGCTTCTAAGTAACAAAGAATTAATATAATTTTTTTATGATTGTTTCCGATGAACTTAATAAGAAAATGGATGATAATTTTTTAACAAACCCCCGGGTCACCAACCTTATGTTCAGACACTGTTGACGTTCTTCTAAGTAGCAACTGCAAACTCTTGAATTCCGAATAAGTTGGTAAATGTATATCCCGTATACAGGTGAAGTTGGTGAATTGCTACTAAGGAAAGGGAAATTGATAATTTCAAAATTAAAATTGTCTCGTTTGTCGAAGATTTTAGCATTGAGATGAGCGTTTATGTCAAATTCGATGTATAATGAAACAGAGGAAGCCGTGTCTTGTGTTTCTTTAATTTCTTCTTCTGTAGGATATACAAATGGAATCAAATCAGAAAAGTTTGGATTGTTAAATGAAAGCACATCATCAAAATATCTGAATGTGAAATTAAATGATCTGGGATCTTTGATCTTCTTTTTCTTGACAAGTGTCTAAAGGAACTACGACCCACATAAGAATAAGAAGGGGTCGGCAAAGAGAAACGCAGAGTTCGTTTCCATAGGAATGCCGACATTTTTTTAAAAGTCTACCTCCAGTTTCAACTTAAATGTTGTTAAAAACGAAACTCAAGCTTACTGATAACATGTTCCTTTGACTTTTATGTTCCCTACTATCGAAATATATCTTATGGTATCCAAAAGAAATAAATTTATAGCGTGAATGCTATCATTGGTAAGTTGATAACCATTGTGAATTATTTCTTTTAGAAGATTTCTCAATTTCACATTGGAAATGGTGGTTTACAGGGTAGAAATATCAAAAGTTTTCATCGAATTAATTTCAGAGAGGGATCGAGATTTAAAATTATCCAGAAGTTCTTAAGGTTGTTATGGATCTATATTTGGTTAATACTACTTTCTTAGTTAATAGTTTCACAAAATTTCTGAAGACCCTCTTTCACTGTAACGATATAGTATGACTCTCGTTTCATGTAACAGTATATCTGCATTTTATAATTGTATATTGAACTTGTTGAGAGATGAGACTTCTACAGAATATTTGAAAAACTATTGTCCAAAAACAAGTTATCAGTTCGCTGTACTAGCTCGTAATATCTTTTTTTTCCACAAATTAACGCAATTCCATTGTTTATCTCAATATGTGTACCTTTTGTTAATATATAGGTTTTGAATTTGATATAATGTGATGAAATCTAAATTTGTTATATATATTAAATAAAGGCAACAGTAGTATACCGCTGTTCAAATCTCATAAATCCATGGACAAAAAACTAAATCGGGGTAACAAACTAAAACCGAGGGAAACACATAAAATATAAGAGGAGAACAACGACACAACACTAAAATGTAACACACACAGAAACGGACCAAGCATCAGACAAAATCCCACGAGAATAACAAATATAACATCAAAACCAAATAAACAAACTATTAATATAGAATAAAAAGTTATCTATTTAAAAAGATCTTTTAATTAATAATGCTGAAGCAGTAAATGCTGATGATGATGGTGAATTGTCCTTTTATATTAATTGCTAATAACAAATATGTGCATGCTATACTAGCTTAGAAATTGCATTTGACCTTAAAAGTTCATGCAAATATAATCTTCCTTTCTAAATAAGTTTTCCTTCAGATAGTTTCAATACTTAATTGGCATGGGTAAATTTTGAAATGACATGTATAACATTTCTGTAGTTTTGCATTGCACAAGTTAATCAGCCTTTGGTCGAAAAATAAAGCCGTTATAAACTTTGGCACAAATAGTTCTATTTTACATTTTCACATCCCTTTAAGACCGAACCTACTCCTTAATCCTCTGAATTAAGTTGTCATACTGCATAGTTACAGCTAAGAAATAAAAGCAAAAGAAAGATAATTTTGGTGTGAAGAGAACAGTGTAAAAATGGAGGTGACCATCGCAGAAAAAAATATCCTTTACCGGAAAAACAAACGGGTTAATCTAAAAAAAAAAAACGCGATACGAGAAACATATATGAACAACATCAACAAACGAAATGACAGTTGCATAAAATTCCATCATATTGACAACGATGTGTGTAAAAAACGAGAACAAGAAACATTTATGAACAACAACAAACGAAATGACAGTTGCATAAAATTCCATTATATTGACAACGATACGGAACATTTATCAGCAAGATCTTCGTATCTTTAGATGACCTTATTACTAAAATGGACAAGAAATTCTTGACATATCCCTGGGCTATCAACCTTATGTTCAGACACTGTTAACAATTTACAATAAGAAGCAGCTGCAAGCTTTTGAATACCGAATGAGTTGGGAAATGATTATTCCATATGCAGTTGGTAAATTGCTACTAAGGTGGGGGAATTGATAATTTCAGAATTGAAATCGTCTCGTTTGTCATGGATTCTGGTATTGAGATGAGCGCTATGTCAAACTCGAGGTATAAGTCTAAAAATGAAATACAGGAAGCCGCGCTTTTGTTTCTTAAATTTCAAGTTCCTTAGGATATGAACATAGGAAGAGGTCGGTAAGGAGAGACGCACAGTTATTTTCAATGCAGACAATTGTTTTTAAAAGTCTACCTTCAAATTAATCAAACTAATGTCTTGTCAATAAAAAACTCCATCATACTGATCACTTGTTCCTTTGTGTAGCATGTCTTACCTTCATGTTCACTACTTTCAAAATATGCCGTATGGTATAAAAAAAAAAGTAATTAATTCATAGCGTGCATGCTATCATTGTTATGTTGAAATACATCCAGGGTTTATTTATTTTAGACGATTTGATAGAATTAATTTCAGAAAGATCTCCATTAATGTGGTTAATCAGCATTTATAATTGTATAGTGTATTTGTTGACAGTCGGAAACCAGGTTGAAATAGAACAAAAGAATCGAAGCTCTCTATTATAGAAGGCGATAAATGTTTACTGTATTGTTTACTATAGTGACAAATTTTTAAAAAAGTTAATAGAAACAAACAAAACTGCAATTTTCTTCTCAATTACGAGGTGTTTTATTTCAAAAACACCATTTGCATAAGTTTTCAATTGATCTAGTACATAGTTAAGCAGAACAATTAGATATCAAGTCGACGACATGGGTATCTTTCAAGTTGGATGACAAAAATGCATAACCTCCGATTTTTTTGAAAAAATTACCACGGACGGAAAAGATATCAATCTATTAGTTCAGTAATTTTCGTGTCTGCCCTTCCATTATGTGACTGAAGAAAAAATTCCAAAAATAGGTAACAATTGTATCGAAAAGAGAAAATCGAGTGCACCTTTTTATGTTAGGGCGTGTTTGAGTTGAGTATCTTGTCTTGATATCGTTCAAAGTAAGAATATTTCATACATCGTCTCGCTTCAGATTCTATCATTTTTATAAATTAAAGCTACAGGTTGACTTTATAACACAAAAAAATAACAGTACTAAAAGATGAAATATATGGGTCAAGTGAAATACCTATCTAATGAGTCACACAAACAGGGAAGGTGTGTTCGAATAGCTATTTGTTTACTGAAAGTAATTGACGACAGTCTTACAAGTTGGATGATGAAAATGCATATCTTCGAAAAATTCTAATTTTTTGTGTGTGATAACTAGGGTTTATAGTCTTCAACCACTAAAAAAATCTAGTCTGCCCTTCCACGAAATATTTAATTAGATTTTTTTTAAATGTTTATGATTTTTCGAAAATTCCACCTAACAACCGATCAGACAATAGTTTTAAGTTGAATCAATGCAGACAAGATCATTAACTGATGCTCATTAGCTAGTTGATACATTTGTCTTTTAAAATATAACTGACATATAAGGATCGTATTGGTGCAATGTGGATAAATTTATCGGTTTCCAAGAGCAAAATTGGTAGCGCGTCATCGCTACAATGGCTTCCATTTTTACGATTGTGAAAATGAACTGGCGTAATGGGGAGATAATTTTGACGAAGTAGGATCCTGACTGTTGAGAGATGAGACTTCCATACAATATTTGAAAAACGATCTGATCGCTATACTAGCTCGTAATATTTTTTTTTACAAATCAACACAATTCCATTGTATATCTCAATGTTTGTACTTTTTGATAATGTGTAAGTTTTCAATTTTATATATATGATAAGATCTAAATGTGTAATATATATCAATAAAGTATAAATATCATATAACAAATCTATCTATTTAGAAAGATCTTTTAATTGATATTGCTAAAAGCAGTTAATGATGATGGTTGTAAATTTGGGTTTAATGTCAAGTGCTTAATTGTCCATTTATATTATTTGCTTTCAACAAACATTTTCATACTATAATAGCTTAGAAAGTGCAATTGACCTTAAAAATTCATGCAAATATACTGTAAACCAACTTAATTTCGCGGATACTTTATTTCGCGTTTTACTTATTCTTGTTAACTTCGCGGCTATTTAATTTCGCGATATTCTTATTTTTTTGGTGGAGTTTAATGAGGAGAGATCCAAATTTTAAATATTCGCGACGATTTATATTCGCGTATTTTTTATACTCGCGAAATTCGCGAAAATAAATCGCTCGCGAAAATCAGTTGGTTTACAGTAATCTTCCTTTCTAAATAAGGGACAATATGAAACAAAGAAGGTGTAACGGACATCAACATCAACTCCAAAAGATACAACTATTGGATTTTACTTGACAATATAGACAGCATACGAAAAGGCTAATACTTTTGTATTATCAATAGTATTTACCTCAAACGGAGTGCAATACTAAATTGGCATGGCTACATTTTGAAATGACATGTTTAACATTTCTACAGTTTTGAAAGATCGCATCTGCCTTGTAAAAGTTAATTAGCTTTTGGTCGAAAAATAAAGCATTTCTATCTGAGTCGGAATGAGACGATAAAAAAAATACGTAGTTTTTAAGTTCACAATAATTTGTGATTACAAAACAGATGTGCTCAGGTTCATGTTAACATACGTTTTTTTTATGTTTAATCGCTAATCGACAGAGCATTGTAACAGCGATGTTTCCCCAAGAGAAAAGAAAATAGAATTTAAACCATTCAACTGGCTTTATTTCCAGTTTTAGGACAAGGAGAGTAGCACTAAATGTTAGGGTGAAGTATTCAATTTGAATAAAAGATATTTAACTGAAACCTTTTAGAATATCAACTTGTTAAAAAAACCTGTACAAATTATACAAATTATAAAAATTATAATGTGTACAAACTTACATCTTGTACACAACATATTGAAATTCAACCAGAAGAGCTGTTGTAACTAGTCATTAGTTTGTACATGTGAATTGCATACATGTTGTCCTTATTATCGAAACGTTATATCTAAGGATTAATTACAAATTACGAGTCAGCTTAATTAATAAATGAACTATGATAAACAAATAGTAATATATTAATTTATACTTCAGTTGTTCAGTTGTTGAATAAGTTGTGAATATTCTTTTCTTAAACATCACTGAAAATAAAAAAGTACATTTATTGTCAAAAAGCGCATCTGGTGCAGCAGTAACATTTGTACTATTAAAGCTATTACAAAAAATAATTAACAGGATCATCGTGTATGTAAAAAGTAGTTAAACGAGTTTAATAAATAAGATATTTAATCTTTTGATGACATCCTGGTATAATAATACTTTTTGTAGTATTATAACTTGGATATTAAACTTTGCATAATGATAATGAGCCATTAAATGGTGTAGTCAAGTTGAACTGTAGTTATTAAAATAAAATATTTCGTTTGATAGTGAAATGAAAACTATCAACCTGGTCCAGTAAATTGTTCGATTGTTATGATAACATTGTAAATATTTATAGATTATGTCTGAAATTCAAACAAATCCGGTCTCAAACTTAAATCGCCAAGCATTGAACGCACGGTTTTCTTCCATAAGCGTCAGATAAGCCTATTGTTAATGTTAACAATTTTTTGTTATCATTAATGTTATTTTTACCATTAATGGTCATGTGGGATTCCAATTCCTAAGTCATGTGAAATGTATGATGTCATACTTATAACTTGCATACACTGTTCCAGAACTAAAGTTTACATCAAAATCCTTAAACAAATAATTTGGCTTTCTTAAGCCCTTTTTAGATGGCGATGTTCCCTTGCTATCATCTTATGGTGTTTACATATCTCTACTTGTTCGATTCGCTCGTGTATGTAACAACGTATTTGATTTCAACAAAAGAAAAATCTGTATTACTGAAAAAGTTATATTACACCAGGGTTTTCGATATCACAAACTAGTGATCACATTGTTCTTTCTTGTTGTGTTCTTGTGTTGTATACTTTTATCGCATTCTTGTATTTCCTTTTTGCTTACTAAGTATGTGCTTTGTCAACATGTTATTTTTTTTTTTTTATGATCTAGCTGTTTGTTTTATAGTGATTAAGATCGTAACATAATGTTTACTGCTGTTCCCCAATTCTTTTACTTATTATGTCTGTCTGATTTGCTCAAACATCGTTGTCAATAAAATGTAATATATAACTGTCATGCAAGGGAGAGGTTTAGCTAAAAAAAACACACAAAAAAAAACGGTTTAAATAAGGTCAACAGTAGTATACCGCTGTTCGAAACTCAAATCAATGAAAAAACAAATCCGGTCGGTTAGAAACTAAAACTGAGGGAAATGCATTAAATATAAGAGGAGAACAACGACACAACATTAAAATAAACACACACAGAAACAAACTAAGCACTAGACAAAATCCGATGAGAATAACAAATATAACATCAAAACCAAATACATGAATTTGGGATAGATAATTTCCGTGACACATCTTATAGTAATGTGAATTCACACTCAAATATAAGAGGAAACAAACGACACAACAGAAACACAACGTTAAAATGTAACACATACAGAAATGAACTATAATATAACAATAGCCATATTCCTGACTTGGTACAGAACATTTTTTAAAGAAAAAAATTGTGGGTTAAACCTGGTTTTGTGGCATGCCAAACCTCCCACGTTAATGGCAATGTTAAATATAACATTAAAATGACAACATAACATTACAGGACTACAATAAAAACAAATAGAACATATTAGACAAGGAACACACGAATAATAGCTAACAAAAGGCACCAGATTTAAAATTTAATACGCCAGAAGTGCGTTTCGTCCACACAAGACTTTCTAGTGACGCCCAGATACATAAGTTCGAAAGCCAAAACAAGTACAAAGTTGAACAGCACTGAGGACCAAAAGTTCAAAAAAGTTGTGCCAAATACGTCTAGGATTTTCTGCTTGTGATAAGAACATCCTTATTATTTAGAATAATTTATACTTTTGCAAACAGTAAATTTTATAAAAATGACTATATAAAAGATAGACATGATAAAACTAAAGTATTAACTAATTACAGAAAAAAAACCCGGACACATTACATAAACCAACATACTAGTAATCCAAACACAAAAAATAGACACACCCGAGTTAGTCAAGGCCTCAACGCAAAAAGGGACGTCACATTTGAAATTGTAAAATAGCACAAAAAATGACGTCACATTTGAAATTCTTAAACAGCACACAAAAATGACGTCACATTTGAATGACCAAATTTATTTTTCAAAAATAAGATAGAATTAGGATTGATTAATCCACCATTTGTTTTACACAAGGAAACGACTGTACCTAGTCAAGAATTTTCCATTAGTTTGATTTTTTTGATTTTTTTTTTTTTTTTTTTTGCCTTGATTTTGCCATTCTTTTTTTTTCCGTTTTGGAAATCTTCATATAGTTCGGTATGTGTGTTATTTTACTTTTTACAAATGTGCCTTTTGTACTTTGTATTTAAACATTGTAAAAGTGAACTTTTTTTACTTCGTTGGTTGTTCTTGTTTGTTTTAAGTCTAGTGGTAAACATTTAACTTTCGCTTACTAGGCGAAAATTACCGAGGTGGTGAGAAAATCGAAATCTCGGTAAACTCCGGAATTTTTTCAGGAAATCTTTATCATGGGTCGAATACCTTAACACATATTAGGAAGAAAGATAAATTTACAATTGAAAACCAATTGTTCAAAGAACAATTGAAGGTCTTTCCACCAGTAAGGATCAATTCAAAATGAAAATATTTGATTTTAAATGTCATTTTCAGCGTCAAATGACAGGTTATTGTACGCTGATTCCAAGAATATATGTTTTCTATACAAAAAGATATAAATAAGTGAGATAAAAGATGTTACTTCCTGTATTGTTTGACAGTAAACACGCCACTGATTCGGCCACAGACCACAATTAATTCCTCTATCAGTTCTTTATAACCTTTTGCATCATTAAAAAAATTGCACCATGCACTTTTGTCCAATTTTTTGTGTGTGTAATGTATTGTCCTAGTCCAAATATATATCCAAAATTCAGAAAGATTGAAGCAATCACTTTTACAAATTTAGCCAATACACATCCATACCCCTATTGACAAGTCAAGAGATGTTCCGAAAAACTGTAAATATCACCTTCTTGCACTTGACCTAATCACTCATTCCATATCAAAATCAGTTAAAATACAACCTCCAAAAATTTATTTGACCTCTCTTCTTTCATTTCCACCCAAAAAGATTTAAGGAATGAGTGAGGAAAGGAAAGAAAAAAAATTACGGAAAAATACACCCTTATTAAAAGGAACTATATTCGTGGACAACGAAAAGCGGGGTCATTAATTGTGGTCTTGGGCCATTCCAAAAATATATGGTATATATACTTTCACTTTAATTTAGTACAAAAAATAGCTACTTCCGGTTTACAAAAGGTCACTTCCGGTTGGCTTTTCAAGGTCACATTGCTTGCTACCTAATGCAAAAGTCCCATGGCTTGATCATGTATACTTATGAAGTAAAAGCAAAGGTCAAAATCTAGAACGTTAAATTAACATATGACCTTGAGCTCAATTTCAAGGTCATAGACCAAGGTCCTCAAATCAAACGACTATAGGCCTCTACTTTATACTGTACATGAGTTATATAAGCATACGACTGATATTGGATATAAAAGGGGGAAAACTTGCATCAAATGTCTACGTACCCTTTCGACTAAAATTTAAGTCTTACGACATGTCGCAACTAACAATTGTGTGAAAATATTTTGTCGATATCTTATATGATTTCTGAAAATAAGAGATCACAAGCCAAAACCAAAATTTTGAACATGACCTTGACCTTTGATCTTGACCTCATTTTCATTTTTTTGGACCAAGGACCTCAAATCAAAAGACCCTTTTTATCAGTAATACAGAGCATGTAATTTTTTATGATTTGTTTTTCTTCCGACATTTGTCAGACATAGTAAATCATGATTTGGAGGTTTGGAGGGGTTTTGATGAGTTTTATTTTTCTGTATTTCTTTATCTCTTTCTCTGCAGAAAAAAAAACGGTTGATGATTTTACTTGTAGAAAGTCTTCATAATCCCAGTTTTCACATCCCTCTCCTCTCCAGAAAAAGAAAAATTCCACAGCTCCGAATTACTTCTCTAACGACTCAGCAGACCTCTGTTTATGTGAAGCTATTTCCATAACGACTTAGCATACCTCTTTGTATGTGAAGCTACTTCCTCTGGTTATGTGAAGCTATTTCCATAACGACTTAGCATACCTCTTTGTATGTGAAGCTACTTCCTCTGGTTATGTGAAGCTATTTCCATAACGACTTAGCATATCTATGTATGTGAAGCTTCTTCCTTAACGACCTAGCACACCTCTGTTTATGTGAAGCTACTTCCTTAACGACCTAGCATACATGTATGTATGTGAAGCTTCTCCCTTGTCGACTTAACTTGGTTTATGTGAAGATAATTCCCTTACGACTTGTCATACCTCTATAAATAGATAAGGCGATGTGATATGATTGTTAATGACGTCTATTCATCAAAGGTCACTCTGTTTAGGTGAAACTACTTCCTAGACGACTCGGGACACCTCTTTTTCAGTGAGTTGCTTACTCAACGACTTGAAACACCTCTGTATACGTGAAGCTATCAGCGTAAAATTACTCGTATACACAATACGAGCATGTACATCATAATTCATGCAAAAAGATTGCTGTTTTTTTTAGTTTTTTTTAAACAATAAATTAAACAAAAAAGAACATGATGGACAGCAACCAACGACGGCCACTGAATTAAAGGCTACAGTACTAACATGGGACAGGAACATATAGAATGTAGCGGGGTTAAACATGTTTGTGAGCGCTCCACCCTCCCAAAAATGTAACCTGGTGCAGTGATGTCGCAGCACAACATGATGAGAAACTTCAAGCTGCAAAATTCTGTATTTGTTTGTCTTATAATGTGTGTTGATAGTCTCTCGTTAAAAAGTTAAACCCTCTCAAAACAGGAGGATTATGGCACCTTTTTTTATGAAGCATTTGACACTTTAAAATAAAATACCGTGTAGACCTTGTGATGGCTGTAAGAAACCCACATTTCAAAACAATGTGACAACTTCAACAAACATTCTTTATAATTTTCTTTCACCAATTTCTTACGGTACTTAGATGAATTTGGCTTTTTTTTTAATACTTTTTGATCATAAAGGTCTCCAACTGTTTCGTCTCTTATACTACCTAGACTTTGAACGTTCCTGATGAAGGTAGATCCAGAAAAGCTCTTTCGAACGCATGAAACTTGTAACGTGTTTTTTACATTTTTTACAATTTTTAAATAGATGTTTAATAGTTATCAGTTGCTTTTTATTTCCCTCAGTTATAGGTAAAGAATTAAGTAACTGAGCTGACTTTTGCGCATGGTTAGTGAAAAGTTCATAGAGTGTAAAGAAAAACCTTTGCAGTTATTTTATGTCTTCACTAAGAGATGAAGTGTCAATGATAATTGACATGTATGTTAGACGTTAACTCTGAAGAGAAAAGGGCATCAAGAAACACGATTTAAAATACCAAGGAATCTTCTATCCTTTAAAATATAATTCTACAAGCTTTATACAAAGTTCACGCCGTCGCCGCTGAATTAACATCCACATGTCCTGCATTCTGTGGCATTCATAGCAGACGAGATAAAAAAAACCATTCATTGACTTTATAACAAATATATTCAATGGCACACTATCATTGACGAGACAACTTTTTTACTTTTTGTTCTTCTTTGTCTTCGCACTGTTGTATAGAGCGGCTAATATGACTCCGCTAGTCATACCAACAAGTCCACCAAATGCTGCACCATTTCCGGTATATGCAGCTACGCCTGCACCACATGCGGATCCTAAAAGAGATAATTGATCTACACGAACTTGATTTCTGCTATGACGTATTCGATAGCACCTGTCCCACACTCGATAGTCGTCTTGATTCTTCATTAAGGAATAAGTAAGAAGCGGCCCCACGACGAATCCTAAGGCAACTCCACCTGTACCCATCGTTGTCATTTTATCTTTTATATCGGGCCAGTTTCTAGTGTCTTTATTGACTGCCCCTGCAATAGGTCCTACGATACAAGTTCCCATAATTCCAAACATCTGTGCAATTTTGTTGATATGTGAATTCCAGTTCTGTTCTCGTGTGTGGATGTTTTCCATTTGTTTGTCGTCAATTGTACACCACACATATTCTTAAACCATTCGGAACCCATTTGTCAAACTGTCCTGAAAAGCAAACACAAGGAACAGCATAAATGAACATCAATGTCAATGAATTCTATTGCTTATAACAAGTTAAAAAATTTGTATGTAAACATTTTTATAGTTTCAATATGACAACCAAAACAATTCATATCGGAAAAAATATGGACTATGGATTTCTATCAAGCAAAGACAATAAGAGTTTTTATCTTTGTAAACATAATAATTAATTCATGTTGGTTAAAAGTTCGATGTAAAAGTTGACAAAATGGATCTAATAACATTTTGATTTTATCCAAATGCGTAGAATTGTGGCAAATTTTGTTTGCGATATGTATTATTTATTTATATTTACCATTTTTAATACTAGATTCCAGTATTTTAGCAACTTCCGTATAATTATCGTGCAATCATACATGCTTTTGTACAAATAACAGGTACACGAATAAATAACGGTATTTTTCTCTATTTACACTTTTACAAGTCAAGTCTCCTGTTATTCCCTCTTCCATATTGAACAAACGATAATTTAAATAATCCTTTTATGCAACAGTTAATTTTGGTCCTCTTCGCGGTCCGCGTATAAACTTTGCATGTCAATTTCTTTAAAAAAAAATCAAAAACAAAAAAAAACAAAAACCATAAAACAATAAATACATAAAACCTGGAAAAACTATGATTTAATCGAACAAACCTTAGATGTCGTTAAATTGTCTATTAAGATAACTAAATGTACATAAACATATAAATATATTTTTGTCATACGAGAGCAAGAGAATTGTTTCTACAATTCGTTGGGTGTGTTATTGAACATTAAATGCGTCTCGTAGTACATGTAGTAGTGAGGTAGTAAACTAAATTCCTGTTTTGTCTGACAATGCATCTGTGAAAATTACAGAGTTCGTTAGATGTACCTAATAGTCAGAAATACTTTATTCACTTGTCAATAATTGGTTCTTTTTAATATATGCACGAAATCTTTCTATTCTCCATTGTGCATTTCTTTACCATTGCAAAATTTTTTGGCTGCGGCATAAAACGTATGTCCAGCGGGAAATATGATTTCGGAACGAGTATAACTCCATTATTACAGCTGTTTTTCCTAGTTTTTAGGCAGCGTTTCTCTTTTAACTAAGCAGTAACACGTCCTTAATCAAAATGGGTATAATTTACTGACTATTTTTTTAAACAAAATAAAATGTTATTCTTCACCTTGGGAATTCGTTATTTTAAAGCAACTTCTGTAAACATTAATGGAAAAGATATATGTATTATAACAAACTGTATATTTCAATGGCAATTTGATTTTCGATAAGTATAATCGATCTGAATAGTAGTGCATGAAATTCCTAATGTGTGACGGTTAAGATACTTTTAAATGTTAATGTACTGTTTACTTTAGTAGCTGGAATTTTTTAGAACCTGACACAGTGTCATATAAATATATATATTATGCTATACATTAAGACAGAATATATTCAGAAATATATCAAATATAGCTACCCCCCTCATAATTTAAAATAAATATAATCGTACCTTTTTAAAAATCATCGTCTTTAATCAGTGCAAAGGAAACTACTTGCGATATGCATTTGACCCATTTAAAAAAAGAATACATTATTTGTTGAATTGATTTAAGGTCATCACTCACCTGGTGAAAATTTTAAATGAGGTAAGATGATCAACAAAAACTTGTATTCAAACATTATTGCAATATTTAATACATGTCATATATACACACCTTTTGTTTTACAGACTAAAATAAAAAAAATGATTACTTACCGTTGTCGGTATTGGCCTCAATATTTTTTGCAGGTATATAAAAAAAGTTTAATTTGTTCTATATTTTGACTAGAGTATGTTTCCTCCCTTGTAATTATATAGATAACCTATAATGTGTGATTATTATCCGCACTTGGATTTAAAACCGATATAATTGTGTGGTAGCACAGCAAAATAAAACATTCAAATACCAAAATCGTCATACTCTGTATCTGTTCTCAACACATAATCATAAGCTTATTTAATGCTTGTTCTTTATACTACACAAATAAGTTAAAAAATCAGTATATTCTCAATTGCAAGTAAATCAAGCATACGCTTTTTAAGAATTTAAAGATTTGATATATACACTCGTACACATATGTTTATATCAACTATATTTATTTACTACAACAAGCGAAACCGTTTTTCTGTTTTGAAAGAAATTGAAATTAACCACAAAATAAACATTCCTTGCCTGACTTAGCCAAATTTTAGTCACCAATAATCAATCAATCATATTTAGTCAGTCAGTACGTCAATTAATCAATCAATCAACGAACACACGTGTGGTGTAAGGACACATAACTTTAATAAAAGTTAGCAACTTCTCCTCTTTATTTTTGTCATATTTATATATACGTTTTTTTTTTAAATTGAAATAGGGTGAAATCTGGGTAGCAATGGGATTGGTATATGAAAACATGACATACATACAAGAATAAAAATACGAAAATTTATTGGATTCTCAAAGGGCCCGTTTCCAGCATATAGTATTAATAATACAATAATACATGACTATTAAATCGCATTTTGAATCCGAGAAATGAATTTGAAATAGTCGGTGCCTTTCATTGTTAACTATGCGGTATACGTATGGCTATTGGTAAAAGCTGTAGAGTGACCTATAGAAATTAGATCTTAAGCGAATAGTTGTCTCAACGGCAATCATACCACAACTTCTCTTTTTTGTATAGATCAAAGGGTGAAACACTTTTAAACTTTTTGTTGTTGCTAGTCGTGCAATTATTTTTTACAATACTGAGTCTTCAGCTTAAATACATCTAGTTTAAAAAGGCCATTGACATATGTTATAAGCTTTACACAAACTGCACTTTGTTTCAATCGTTATGCAAATAATAGTTAAAAAGACGTTTTTGCAATGTTCTTATATTTTGCAAGGTTTTTTTTTTTAATTCATTGTTACTATGACACCCGGTTACTTGACCCTATATACATATATTTATTTTTACTGTGTGTATTGCTACAACAGTGTTTGATTTTTCTACATTGGCTAGATGTTTGGAGGGTTGAGATTTAAATAAAACACGTTTAACCATTGATACAGTTTTGCGCCTGTCCCAAGTGAAGAGCCTCTGGCCTTTGTTAGTCTTGTATGATTTTTAATTTTAGTTTATATATATTTTGGAGTTTAGTATGACGTCCTTTATCATTGAGCAAGTACATATTTTTGTTTAAGTGCTAGCTGAAGCACGCCGCCGGATGCGGATTTTCTCGCTGTATTGAAGACCTATTGGTGGCCTTCGGCTGTTTTCTGCTCTTTGGTCGGTTGCTGTCTCTTTGACTCATTCCCCAATTCCATTCTCAATTTCATATATACAAATTATATAAATATATGTACATACTAGTATTTATACCGTTGGTTTTCTCCGTTTGAATGGTTTTACACTAGTAATTTTGGGGCCCTTTATAGCTTTTTGTTAATTCGGTGTGAGCCAAGGCTCCGTGTTGAAGGCCGTACATTGACCTATACTGGTTTACTTTTATAAATTGTTATTTGGATGGAGAGTTGTCTCATTGCACTCACACCACATCTTCCTATATCTATAAATATTTATTGACAACAGCTAAATGTTTAAGTTGTTATAAATGTCTGCCTAGCTACCTGTAAAATTTTAAACATTTATTCATCTCTAAACGCTAAACTTTTTGTATTGTTATAACACTGTCCCAGGTTAGGGGGAGGGTTGGGATCCCGCTGACATGTTTAACCCCGCCACATCATGTATGTATGCGCCTGTCTCAAGTCAGGAGCCTGTTATTCAGTGGTTGTCATTTGTTTATGTATTTTTTGTACATAAATTAGGCCGCCGTTAGTTTTCTTGTTTGAATTGTTTTACATTGTCATTTCGGGTCCTTTTATAGCTGACTATGCAGTATGAGCTTTGTCATTGTTGAAGGCCGTACGGGGACCTATAGTTATTAATTTTTGTGTCATTTGGTCTCTTGTGGAGATTGGTCTCATTGGCAATGATACCACATCTTCTTTTTTATATGTTGATTCTTATCGTATAGATCTCGTAGAAATATTTTTCAGTTTTGTGAAACGGAATTATATATTGCATTCATGGTAGCCATTTTCGTTTGTTCGTCCGTACTTTTTATCTGCATTTTTTACTCCTCCTAACTTCAATGAAATTATAGAAAAAGGCCATAAGGGTGTTTAGGGGGTTTGTAATTGTAGTTCTCCTGATGTGGGATTTTCTCGCTTTAAAAAAAAACTTTGGTGGCCTTGGGCTGTTTTATGCTCTTTGGTCGAGTTGTTGTCTTTTTGGCGCATTCCCGGTTTCCATTCTCAATTTTATAGTAAAATATTGGAAACAAAAAGAATGATTATCAATAAAATATTCAAATGCACCAATTAGAGCGCATGATATGCCCTTATTGTTATTTAAAAAAAAAACAATTATTGCAAGACGAAAAGGAAATAAGATGGCTCTGTAGTTTGGTCATTTATGAGGATATATCCTGAGCCAAATCACGTAGGAATGTCATATTAAATTTGAAGATACAAACAAACTACCATATAGTACCGGGAAAGATATGCATCGATTACTGGATATCTGGAAAAGTAGACTGCTTTAAGGCTAGATAGTTCTCCCTTATATTCAATGATCACCCTATTTAAATACACAATACCGTAATTCTCGATGTGTACGGACACTTATGTATTGATATGTACGGCAGATAGTATTTTACAATATTTATCCACTTCAGCTAGAAACTATATCCCACGTCGCTGCCCTACGGTGTGTTAGAAAGAACTCAATCAGAACAACAAAACTCCTAATTACACACACTCACATTAATAAACAATAATGTGTCTTTCTATTTTATGATGTTGTACTATTGTTTCAGAAAAAGGGAGAATGTTTGGTACCATTAAAACGTTTAATCCCGCTGCAATTGTTTGCACCTGTCCTAAGTCAGGAATCTAATGTTCAGTGGCTGTCGTTTGTTTATTTGGTTCATAAGGGTTTCTTGTTTTTATATAGATTAGGCTGTTGGTTTTCCCATTTGAATGGTTTTACTCTAGTAATTTTTGGGGCCCTTTATAGCTTGCTGTTCGGTGTGAGCCAAGGCTCCGTGTTGAAGGCCGTACCTTGACCTATAATGGTTTACTTTTATAAAATGTTACTTGGATGGAGAGTTGTCTCATTGGCACTAATATCACATCCTCCTATATCTATATAATAAGATATGAATTGAGAGTAGTTGACTTTAATGATTGACCCTTTGTTGGCCTCTTATATCGAATTTTCCAATGCCTTCAACATGAGTGACACAACGCAACTATCGTTATTGAAATTATATAGTAACAAAATATCAGAATAAATATATAATACATGTAACAAAATGTTAAAACATTGCACAAGAAAAACGCTCACACAAAGTTGTTAAGGTGGCTTAGACGACACTGTTGATTTTTCTTTTCCTAAATGATCACTATTTTTTATCATGGATTTGGACTTCTTGCGAGCAAAGCCATCATAAATGGTCGTGTCAATTATGTCTGTTCTTTCCATGGCTTTTTCAACCCATGTCCTATCGCCCGCAGTAAGAGATGACCTCGATGTCCATTTATACGGATTTATACAATACGCCCCATTTAACATCCTATGTGTTACCTCATCGGGCTTATATGAAGACGGACCAAACTGGTCATCGGGCATATCTAAACTGACGTTCGATTGGGGTCGTCCTTCGGATGTTTCAGATTTTCCTGTCTGAGATTCTTTGGCAAGCATACTATTTCCTTTCGTATTCTTTCGTCCGTTTAGCATATCTACATCGTGTCTTGCAACGATCAAATCGATATCTTTTTGCCATGCTCCGTTCCGAATGACGTCCTCTTCAGAACTTACATCTACGGGTTTTTGTTGAAGATCTTCTAAGTAAGTTTTACTAAAATCTATTGAATATTTTTCTGACAAATGTTCAATTTCTATGATATCTTCTTTTGATTTTTTGGACTTATCATCATTTTCCTTCTCAAATTTTCTTTTTTGTGTCGAATGGTGACTCGTCCGATGTTCTTCCAAGCCTCCTCTATCGCTTATTTCATGTGAACTAACTTTCAGTACTTCACACGGTTCACTGTCTGACTTGCACTTAAATCTCTTTTTATCATCCAAATTTAATTGTTTTAAAGAACCATAAATAGGTTTCTTAGCCAAATTAGATTCGCTGTTCACTGTTCTTGACTCTGATGGACTAAGCATTGTCTGTGAACGACGGAAGTCCATGTATCTCCTCTCTGCATAACTACTTCGTCCGAAGAATCCTCCGCCATAGTGAACTACATTTTTTGCTGCCTTTAGGTAGCTTAATTTTGTTAAAGATGAAGTCACCTCTGGAAATTTATCGACAGATTTTAGTAAAGGTCGGTCTTTCGGAAAACTGTTCCTTTTGTCTAACTTTTGTTTTATCCTCAGCTGTTCATACAAATTGGTCCCTATTCGTAATGCGGAAGAATATTCCCTTTTCACATTGCTTGTTTCATCTGAAACGGGCGACGCAAAAGCCTCTTTGACTCTCTGTTTGAGTCTGGGAAAGCTAATTCGTTTTTGAAGTTTTCCTTTGTTTTCGTCTTCGGCATTATTGTTTTCATTCAAATCAGCATCACTTAAAGATTCATTATTATCTTGTCCTTTTAAATTTCTTTGAACACCACGATTTCTATTTTGAAACGACCACAATGTTTGTCTTCGTTTGAGGTCATGATCACGTGGGTTGTCGATCGTCTGCTTGAATACCTGTGTGTGAGACCTCGTGAAATCTTCTCTGTTAATAATTGGAAGAATGTGTGGTGTTTTCACAGATTCCATAAGCTCATTTGCATTATCTGATAATTAGATGTATTAATTAATTCACTCCTCAGGTAAACAGCTTATTTAAATAATCTGCTAATCATGTGTCAACGAAATCATACCTCAGGTATACAAACTGACTGAAGAAAAAAAGAAATGGTCAAAGTTTAGATTATAAAAGCTAACTATATTTGTTATACATCTGAATTCATCATTTATTGAAATGTTTTACTTTTTCATTTCTGTTTTTTTTATAGGTTGCTATGTGGAATAGGTTTTGCTCATTGTTGGAGGCCGTATTGTGACCTATATTGGTTAGGTTCTACGTAATTTGGTCATAGGTTGGAGGTTTTCTCTTTGACAATCAACCACAACATCTGTCTGCTTTACTATTTCAGTATTTTTGTGATTTTACTTTTTTTTTTTTTTTAGAGAAATTGAGTTTAATTCCTGTTTCTTTGTTTATCTATTTGTTATTCGGTATCGTAGATATATTTTGAAGGCCAGCAGAAGTATTTTTGATTTTTCGTTTTAGTAATTCAGTGTTTTTTTACCTCTGAAGATCACTTCATCGCTTTGCAAATAAATGCATATATATAACTGGTAGATTGTGTCACTTTTTGTTATTAGGAAACGAAATGTGAATGGAGACAATTGTAATTTGAATTTACAATTTCATAAACGTGAACGAGATATTTGTGCTATTATTTTTGTTGTTGTTTTCCCCCTCGTGTATGCCACAAATAGAACTGTTTGCTCACATAACAAACAACAAATGAACAGAATCTACCATGACATTAAACCCACAAAAGAATAATCGTGAATGATACATCATCGATGGAGATATTATTTAAACTGTTATGGATAAATATGTTGAAATAACGAATTTTGCATGGTTGAGCATGTTTGTAAACTGGAACATTGATGTAAGCAAATTTTACAAGTTAGTCCACCCCCCCCCCCCCCCCCCCCCCCAAAAAAAAAACAAACAAAAAAAAACAAACAAACAAACAAAAAACAACATTGATATGTGCATTTATGGTATTGCTATTGCTGCTACAGCTAAGGGCACCAATCATCGAGTCATTTCTCGGTAGTTTTCCTGGCATTCAAGTTTCAATAAAGTACATAACCTAAAAATAGATCTGGTGTAGCACAATTATGCACTTTTAACATCAAACGAAAAATCGGAATAATATTGAAAAGTGAAATTAAGTGTTTTGAAAATACATTTAGTCATGATGGCATATTTCCTCTGTATATGTTGATAGAAAATGCTATATATAATCTGTCATATTAATACTTAAGTTGTTACATGACGTCCTTCAGTCTTATTTAAAGGATTACAAGTAAATGACAAAACAAACACTTCTTTTTTGGTTATTGTCATATTTTAACGATACATGCATTTGAACCCTAGATCCATTTATTATACAAATACTTAACAAATGCAGTAAGCAGTTGGAAATCATAGATTGTAATTACTTTTCACTTAGTACATATAGACTTAATAACTTACTACAATTATAAATGTTTTAAAAATAAATATAAAACTTATTTAATCCTTTGAAGTAATATATTTAATGTGTTTGATTAAAACATTTTAATATCGATATCTGTATTTGACACATAGCAAAAAAAAATCAAAACTGTCTTGTTAATTAACACGGCTAGTGTTCAATGTTATAGGCGAATCCAGGGGTAGCCCCCCCCCCCCCCCCCCCCCCCCCCTTTTTGTGGAGGAGAGAGAAGGGCCACTTATGTATTCGTAAAAAAGTTTAGGAGTTGCCGATTCTTCCTTCTTGTGGTCAGTTTTCTGTGTAATGTTTCGTTAACTGATGTTTGTTTGTCTGGTCGTCTTTTTTTTTTTTTTTTTTATCTTTCTTCACGTCGCCTATGAGGGTCTTGGTGGGGGTTACAGAATAGACAATACTTGGGGAAATAACAACACAATAGAGCAAAATGGTCTAAAATTTAAAGAATAAAGAAATTAGAAGGATTGCCATTATGACCCACGTCTAGACTATCGTTCTTCGGCCGATTCTTTTTTTAAATTTACTCTCCCACTAAAAACTAAGATTTTCATGATGTATTTTCCTAACATTTCAAAACGTAAGTTTTCCCGGTTCTTGTCTAATAAAGGAACATCAAATATCGTTTATTCTATTCATATTTCTAGTTTTTACAAATTTAGAAAATGAAAATAAAATAACTAATATAATCTGACAAAATAGAACTTCGAAGATTTAGATAGAATAATAAACTGTAACAAAAAGACAATACTATTGACTATGGGTAACACCACATAAACAGACGTCGGGTCTTATGTATATAGGTTGTTTCATCTGTTTTTTAGCCACGATTTAGAGCGATTTTTGTTATTCCAGAACGGTTTGGTTTGGGGTTACAGAAAAGAGAGTATACGAAAAAGAAATGAATACAGATTAGAAGAGAAAAACTCAATTAGTATAGAGAATAATTGGGTGTAAAGTATCAAGAAAAACTGTGGAAAAGAAAAGAATTAGGTAATACTGTACAAAACTGATTGCAGTACAGAAACGAATGATGTGCATATAGAAAATAAATAATCACATTACAGAATAATATTAATAAAATCATGTTCATAGAATTTACAAATTACTTTTAGCGTTATTTTTAAAAGATGAAGACAAATGCCCTGAAAATTTGAATAATACATACATACTCTCTTATAATGCACTGTTTCCTTATATTTCAAATATATAAACTGACTGCGCTTTGAGAAAAAAGTTAGATTACATTGAAACCCTGATGTAAGAAAGATTAATAAATTTTAAAGTATCTTGAATACAAAACACAAGCTTACCATTAATTTGTATAAATTTATTCCAGAATAATGATATAACATTATACAACTATGAAACTTTGCAGTAATCCTCATTTGTGTATGTTTAAAACCATATGAAAATTTAAATTAACTTATAACCATATTAGATGAGAATTTAAAGGGACAGTCTTATTTTCGAAGTCCTCGTTCAGTCACAATTCTGATAGATTGCAAATCAATCATGCACTGACAAGTCACCTTTAACCCTAAGGCAAAGGGTTTCTTTTTCTGTGGTTCTGTTTTAAAGCATGATTTTAAACTAGTCATTTTAGGGCCTTTTATAGCTTGCTGTTCAGTGTGAGCCAAGGCTCCGTGTTGAAGACCTAATGGTTTACTTTAACAAATTGTGACTCGGGTGGAGAGTTGTCTCCTTGGCACTCGTACCACATCTTCTTATATCTCAGTATTTATGACTTGCCTTTATTTACACGGCGGGATTCGTTAAGCGAACAAATAATGGTAAAAATCAAGCAACCTAAATGTTTTTTATCCCAAGATATGTTTTAGAGGATCGAATTTGTGACTCGTCTTAAGATTTCTTATGAAACACGGGGAAGATTAGATAGAATTTAGATATACTAGTTAATTGCATGTCTTGCAGTGTCAAATAAAAAAAATCGTAAATATTGTCATGAAATGAATCAAGCTTGTTAATGTTTTCTCGATTCCTTTTAATATGCAATCAGGTAGAAAATGTATGTTACAGAAAATATTTTTGCAATGGTACATTTGCTAACGTAACTCGACACATTCAAACTGATTGAGTAATTGCTTTTTCTTTACGTCCAATGGCAAATAGTCCAGGCAGTGAATTTAATATATTACTGTGAAAAGTAGGGGAATCAAAGAGAAAGTAATTTTGTTTTGTTATAATAGTGTATGTTTTAAATAAAAATTCAACTCAGCTATATATATATGCACTTGACTTTTCGTAAATGGATATGGTGAAAACTCGAACATTTAAATTACAAATTACATGCATGCGGGGGACCTTTGTGTTTTTCTTATTAGTTTAAAATGCCTTGTTTTCCCCTTATTTGTGTAAGAGGTGAAATGATTGAACGTTAACATTTTTTGATTGGCCTATATTGTTAACGCAGTGTGGTATTATGCGTTTAACAATAATGATATATATCTAGTTCCGACAATTGAATTACCTATCTTTTGAATTTACATAAAAGTTGTTTCGGTCTTTAGATTTCTTTACATTTATTTGTAATTTTATTTAAATGATCATGTTTCAAATTATAATTGAAATGTGTCAAGCATGTGTTCACTTAATATATTCTTTATTCATATTTATATACAAGTTCGTTCTACTCAACTCCATAATGGGGGGTTCACATCAAACTCTGTACCTGGTTTATTTAAAAGTACATACAACTCGATAGGGGGGCCAAATCTATAATAATTTTGAATAATATAAACTGTAGACTTTGTGATTTAACTGATAGATAAAGCATAAAATATAAATACATCTAAATACATATTATGCATGTCAAACAAAAACATGGAAGATTGTGAACAATATAAAAAATGGACCAGCAATAGAAAATGGGCCAGCAATACTGACAAAAATGTATCTCCTAATTCTGCATTTATTTTTAAGACCTTAGCGTTGAAGCTTAACTGTATTTACTTTAATTATACATACAAGTAAGAAGATATACTAGTAGATGCGCTTTAACAGGAAAGAGGAAAATGGGGAGTGATAAATGTTGCATCTTGGTCACATTACACCATTGATGATACCGCAAAAATGGACAAATCTAAAAGTCATTTTCGTCCATCTCAATGCAGAAGAAGGACAAGAGATAATAGAACAAGTTCACGAAGGAGAATGCGGATACAGCATCGAACTTGAAATGGTATGATGGGATGGATACAGTAATATGCTACAAACACGTCCCTTCATTTATACCACAAACATTTCCATTCATTGAAAAACACCACAAATAAATCAAATATGATAGAAAAACATGACAAACATCCTAATATTATATACAGGCTGAAGGGAGATGTTTGAATGATATATGAGAATAATTCAAAGAACTTCAAATTTATGTATTTTTAAATCGATTATTAGTAAACCTAAATAACGGTATTTAAGGGTCTAGTTAGGGTTTACAGAAAATATAACAATAAACCAATACTACAGAAACATGGGGAAAAAAAGAATTTATAAAGGGATGAAGGTCTGAAAATTTAGAGTGCAAAATAAACAGTATATGGACACATTTTCTTTGCAACAGACCACATACGAACCCCCAAAGAGTTGTTACAAGGGTTTTTAACGTACAGAGAGCGTGGCATTCTCTACACAAGGCATCGCATTTAACATCTCCTTTGTATACTTGTAAATCCCGCAGTCAAACGGACTCCCCACTTTGAAAATGTTTTATTAAGACGGAAGAAGACCAACTTACATATGTCTATACCCCACATTCGCCCTAATGGAGCAGGCAGACGACAATGCGACACCGCCAAATGTCCACAATATACATTGGAAGTAAAGTGTTCGGAAAAGTTCAGTTGTTTCAGAAACTTCATGATGTCACAAAATAGCAAGGACTATATATATATATATATTATATATATTGCCTCATTACTTATTGCATACTCGAGCAAATAATTTCATTTCTACAGAAAATGGGGCCAAATGAGGAGTGAAAAATTACCATAAATATGTTTAAGGAAATTATATATTAATATGACGAATGCCAATTTCTTTAAGGGCTTTTTAATATGTAATTATAACGTCCAGTGGCAAATATAACATGAATTGTTTAGGATGATAACATGTAATGAGATATGTACTTGACAGTCAAGCTATCTGATTGTTTTAACACAAAAGTTCATAATGAAACAGTTTACAGTGAAGGAATGCAACCCTACTCATTCCGTTATTTCAATTCCGAGCCGACTAGTGTACTCTAACTCCTAAATGCTTGGCGGAGAAGTAGTAAATACAAAACTCCTTGGTTGTTCCAAGTCGTGAATCAGACTAATAACTTAACTCTCTCAAGACGGTTAAACCAGCCCGAGACCATCAAGACAGTATGTTAATTTGACAACAAGAAAATGGGAAACTTATCAATGAAACTAACCTTTAAAATAGATGTATTAGCCATAAAAAAAAAAGTAGCAACACCACAATAAATGACATGCACACAATTTTAACCCAGTTTGCCTAGATGTGCTCACTATATGAAATAAAATTTCTTCTCTTCATCTGAAAGGCTAGGCTAAAATTCAAAATTTCCCCTCCATAATATTTCCTTATTATTACCTACCTTTTTGTTAATGTAGTTCCGAATTCGTGCATAAGAATCTATAACCATAGCACATAAACATCAATTTTTGTTTAAAGCTAGATTTTTTTTCCACAAATAAAAAAATCCAAACTTTAAATCAAAGCAAATTATATTGATTATTAGATTGAACTCAAATGTCTCGTACGTGTTGTGATTCTGTGAAGATCTGATGAATTATTCAGGGCAGCATATTGTGAAGATTTTACGCCTTGAATCACCCTTCGATTTAAATATACTATAAGATCTTTGTGCATTTAGATACAAACTTGTCAACACATTCAAACTTGGCTATTGTCAATCAGATTTATACTCAGCGGTTGGATTAACATGCCATTTTTTTCGTAACATTTGATTACACTTCCTAAAACTTTCCGAGAATAGACACACAAAAAAAAAACATGTGCACACGGTTTGTTCCTTAGTAACAGATATGTACTTGGTGCGTGTGTTTTTTTTATTTTTTTTATGATAAACACTTTTTTGATTTATTGATTGGTCGTTGCTGAATGACCTGTGGAGAATGTAATTAGTAAATGCATTTTGACAGAAAAATACTTTGTACATTGTAAATCGTGAAATTACTTTACAAAAAAAAACCAACTTATGTGTATGTAGAAACTTGCAAAAAGTTTTCTACTTCGTTTTAACCGATTTGATGTGTTCGTGTACCAGAAAATTTTGCTCAAATATCTATATTTAAATCACGTCTTCGCAGTTTATATAATTGATTGTAATAAGGTGGTGTAATAGTTTTTGTTGTTGAGTATAGATAAGAAACTGTATACCTAATTACATTTAAAACCTTTTGAATGTAAGTTAATGAATCATTCATTCGCATTTGTCCTTTTGTTATATTCTAATATCTAATTCAGGAATGCAATTTCTGTAGTATATTTAACAGAAATTTGCATGTTTATGTCCATATAAATTAATACTAAAAAATATTTATTACGTAAATGTTTCAACTTGCTTGGTTTTGTCTCTATAAACGGTAGATATACACCATTGTAAATTGTTTTGATTCACTGTCCGGTATGAGGTTCTCCTTAAACTTTCTAAATAGAGTTCATCAGGGTTTTTTTTCGAAGATTTTTATATATGTCTTTTTTAGTTATTTCGTTCATTTAATTGATATCCAAAAGAGACGATCTGTAAACTCCGACATCAACACTCCAATTCCTCAAGTAAAAAGAACATAGGCATACAATTTATGTAAGTTATTTTGTTGACTTGATAAATAACACGTTTGGCACTTATTAGTGCAGTTTTGCAAAATGCAGTACTCGGGTTAATATCTTCTGGTCCCGCGCTCAGAATGTAACATTCGATAGGAGTAAGAGCACAGATTGCTTAGAGTCCGAATAAAGTGTTCGGATAGGTTTCATGTCTTTCTGTAGGCTGTTACCATAGGCGAAGCAGCTGGGGACAAGTGTTCCATCTCTTTCGAAGTAAAAAAAAAAACTTTGTTTTGGACCCCCTTTCTCGGCCACAAAAAATGTGAAAATGAAATCTGAAAATGATAGACACTGACAATTTAATTAAAATATCGAGCAATCGTAACTCAAAACAACGACATCAGCTGCACTACAGGTTCTTGGCTCAATAGAGCAGGCACATAAAAAATATGACAGGGTAAAACTTGATTTTTGTGATCACTTAAACCATCTCTGTTACAAGGTGTAATGTCATTTATTATTTTATATAAATTGTAAAAAGAATCATATAAAATTATACAAGGGTAATTTTTTTCGAAAATACATTCCGTGCACTGTTAATTTTTAGATGAACTTATGTTTTTTTTTTAAACTATCAATGCTATAGTCTACACAGGCAAAATTTGCTCACATGAATTTCACATGAATCTCACATGAAATTCACATGAAAAATTTCACGTGAGATTCACCTCAATCGAGCTTATACATGAAACTCACGTGAAAATTTTCATGTGAAATTCACGTGAATTGAAATTCACATGAATTTGATGTGAATTTTTTCACATGAATTTCACGTGAAACTTACAACAAAAAAAGATATTTTCATGATTTCGATTAAATTTGAAAATTTAGATGTTATTTGAAATATTCTATTTTGAAAATTCATGTGAATTTCACATGAAAAAAATTTACGTGATTTTTATGTGAAATTCACATGAGTTTCACATGAGATTCACGTGAAACTCACAAAAACTGATTTCACGTGAGTTTTGCGTATAAGCTCGTTTGAGGTGAAATTGATGTGAATTTCACGTGAGATTCACATGAATTTAATTCACGTGAAATTGATGTGAGTGAAATTTGCCTGTGTATATATTTGACAATTTCAATTCGAGCTCCCCTTGTAACAGGATGATCTACAAAAAAATTACTGCGTATACGGAATCAGAAAGATATTTATTTCATCGTGACTACATATGAAAAAAAACCATTCAAAGTTCATTTATTTATTTCATGTCCGATTTTTCTGGTTGCGACGTGACAGGCGCGGGTCAGAGATATGAGGGTGTGGATGGGCGTCTGAGAAAAGGAATTAATCTATAGGATTTCGCCTGAATCCGAATTTTTGGAAGTTAAGATTGAATATGTTCCTGTTGTCTAAGATTGATCACAAGATTTACCGGCCCTAATGGCCCAGTATTCAGTGGATCAATAGGCCACATACATCCATAATGGTTTGTAACTTGTGATGACATAGTAAGGTGGTGTTAAAACTCGGTGATGGTGGCTTAGTTAAGTTTCATACTTGATGATAGTGACATATGTTGCATACTTGATGGTGGTAACATATTATATATAAAAACATTTTATATTTGATGATGATTAAATTACGAGTGGAAATGGGGAATGTGTCAAAGAGACAACAACCCGACCGAAATGCATACAACAGCCGAATGCTACAAATGGGTCTTAAATGCAGCAAGAAACTCACGCACCCGGAGGCGTGCTTCAGCTGACCCCTAAACAAAAATGTATACTAGCTCAGAGATAATAGACGTCATAATAAACACTGAAATATACAAATGAAACTAAAATTAAAAAGCATACAAGACTAATCACAAAGGCCAGAGGCTAAAGACTTTGGACAAGTGCAAAAATGAGGCGAGGTTAAACATGTTTTTTTTTATATTACATATTTACGTTCCAGACTGGATGATGGTGACACAGTTGAGTTCCATTCTTTCTAATGGTGACACCAATAACTTTCATTCTTGGTGATGATGACATAGTAGCATTTCATTCATGGTGGTGGTGACATATTTTAGTTTCATTCTTGGTGATTGTGACATTGGTTCGTTTTATACTTTGTGATTATGACAATTAAGAATCCTACTTTGTGATGGTAATATATTTATGATTCATACTTATTGATTATGACAAACTTATGTTTAATACTTTGTAATGGTGATATCATGATTACATTTTACACTTGATGGTGACAGAAATGTTTCACATTTGTTGATGATGACATATTTACAGGTCATACTTGGTTATGGTAACATAGATTAGTTACATATTTTGTATTGGTGACAATGATGTTTTATACTCAATGTGGTTATATAGTTACATTTCATACTTGTGATGGTGAAAGTAATGTTTCATACTTGGTGATGGTGAAAGTAATGTTTCATACTTGGTGATGGTGACCAGAATGTTTCATACCTGGTGATGGTGACCATAATGTTTCATACTAGGTGATGGTGAAAGTAATGTTTCATACTTGGTGATGGTGACCATAATGTTTCATACTTGGTGATGTTGACCATAATGGTTCATACTTGATGATGGTGAACATAATGTATCATACTTGTTGATGGTGACCATAATGGTTCATACTTGGTGATGGTGACCATAATGGTTCATACTTGGTGATGGTGACCATAATGTTTCATACTTAGTGATGGTGACCATAATGTTTCATACTAGATGATGGTGACCATAATGGTTCATACTTGGTGATGGTGACCATAATGGTTCATACTTGGTGATGGTGACCATAATGGTTCATACTAGATGATGGTGACAATGTTTCTTATTTGGTTATGGTATCATTATTACATTTTATACTTGGTGATGGTGACCATAATGGTTCATACTTGGTGATGGTGACCATTATGGTTCATACTTGGTGATGCTGACCATAATGTTTCATATTTCTTTCCTAATTGTGACATTGTTAAAATTCATACTTTATGATGGTGACAGTAATTTTTCACATTTGGTTTATCACTTGAGCAACAACTAATAATATTTCTTTTAGTTTATAGGGTATAAAATTAGGGTGTACTCATTATTTGGTGGATATTGTGGATATCTTTTAAATTCAAAAAGGTATTACGTAATATGTCTTGGAATACTCTTTAATTACCAGTCTTGAATTTATTCATTTTTAACCAAAGCTAGTTTAGTGAAATGTTATGTGCTGCTAAAGGAAAATGTATATGAATTTATTGTACATAAAAGTGGCTAAATTTATTTGTGCCAAACAGAAAAATTAATAACATAAAATGTTGGCATGTGATTTGCAAAGCAAATTTCATCAAAACTTGGTCACTCCATAGAAGTTTTAATGTCATTTCAAACTCATATTATTTTCATTCAGCTAACTTCAATATTACACGAATTCCATATTTGAATATGATTTCAATTTTAAATAAAACATTGTTATTTACATTTTGAAGATTTGTCAATAAAAAAATTATTCAATATTTGTTTGAATTTAAATAAAATCTACAAATTTCAAGGTTAAAGAGTTAATAAAATATTTAATCAATACCATTTAATTTGTTTGCTTTGAGTAAATACATTGAAAAATGTCATTCAATTTGGATTTACTTTAAAAAAAAATAATACTTTATTAATAATTAACACTTGGATATGGCTTGTGTGTGTATCCAAATCATAAACTTTAACAATTGGACGAAAGATGATGAATGGATTGACATTTACCGTCTTGTGGCAAATTAAACGCACTTTAGAACAAGAACATAATAACGTGTGTAAAATTATAGAGCTTGCTTTGTTCTATAATGACACACTGACATAGATTTTTAAACATGCTAGTAGTAACTTCTGTGTGATTTGGTCTCTTGTGAAGAGTTTTCTCATTGGCTATCATACCACATCTTATTTTCTAGCTAACATTGTAACAGTAAGAAGAAGACATGTCACTCTACTAGAATTATTGTAACTCTGAGCCGACCAGTCTTTGCTCCTACTCCTAACTGCCATGAGTAAAGAAGCAGCAAATACCAATTTTGAAGTCTTTGGTTTGACTCGGCGGAGAAAAAAAACCCCAACAATACAAATTGAGGCGAGCAGAATACCACAGGCCAAAAAAGGTGTTTTTATAACAAATATCAGAATGCTAATGTCGTGGCTCTGCAATTTTCCTCACAGTGATAACCAATATTAATATTTTATAGTCAAATTTAACAAATAAATATGATATAACTAGATGACCAGGTTACCATGGTTACCTTTGAACACAATAACCAGAAAATGTATTTAAAAGGCAACATACAATGTTCAACACTATACAAGTGTTTACTGTAAGTTCAGAAATTATTGTGTGCATTATTATTGGGATTTAAAAAAAAAAAGAGCAAGAATGTGTACATACATGTAGTACACAAATGCCCTACTTTCACTTTCATTTTTAGGAATTTTGGTCCTCAATGCTCTTCAACTTCATACTTTATTTGGCCTTTTTAACTTTTTTGGATTCGAGCGTCACTGATGAGTCTTTTGTAGACGAAACGCGCGTCTGGCGTATATACTAAATTTAGTCCTGGTATCTATGATGAGTTTATTTCTATGTTCATTGGACCGTGAAATTGAGGTAAACACTCTCATTTGGCATTAAAATTATAAAGGTCATATCATGGGGAACATATGATCAAAGTTTCAAGTTGATTTATCATCAATGACAAATTCATTAAAATATAAACATAGGGAACAACTCACTTATTTCTAACTTATGACTGTTCCCTTAAAACATATAGGGTAACCCGGAAGGCACTTTGAAAATTGGCCAACCATCTTGAGGAGCAAATTTATTATTTCTATTCACATTTTTCCTATACCACACCACACATAGCAGAGATTTCCAAGTGATTCCTTGTGGGCCATTTAAGTCTTTAGGAAGCAGTCCTTCAGTCAGACCCATCATGCATGACTATTTTAACTACATGTAGTTGTACTGAGTACTCTGCCTTACTTCAGGACAGAACAAGAGGCTGTCACAACGACAGCAAACCGGATTTATTAACATTTATTTGTGTCCTGGCAATATCACAAGAACCATAACTGATGAATGCTGAAAGTGAAAATCGTCAATATCAAATTTGACCTCCATTTTGTAGTCAGTATCAACATATTAAAATTTGAAAAGCTTAGATTGAATGGTTCATTAGTAAATGCAACAACGTGAATGGAAACACCATTTTACGATCTTTCAAGAACCATAACTCCCGAACGGTAAAAGTCAAAATCGTCATTATTGAACTTGACCTCTATTTTGTCATCAGTAACAACATATAAAAATTTCAAAAGCTTTGGTTGAATGGTTTATGAGAAAATGCACGGACACGACTGGAAACACCATTTTCAATCTTTCAAGAACCATAACTCCTGAACGGTAAAAGTTAAAATCGTCATTATTGAACTTGACCTCCATTTTGTCATCAGTAACAATATATTAAATTTTGGGAAGCTTTGGTAGAACAGTTCATGCGTAAATGCACGGACACGACTGGAAACTCCATTTTTCAAACTTTCAAGAACCATAACTCCTGAACCGTAAAAGTCAAAATCGTCATTATTGAACTTGACCTCCATTTTGTCATCGGTAACAACATATTAAAATTTGGGAAGCTTTGGAAGAACAGTTCATGCGTAAATGCACGGACACGACTGGAAACTCCATTTTTCAATCTTTCAAGAACCATAACTCCTGAACGGTAAAAGTCAAAATCGCCATTATTGAACTTCACCTTCATTTAGTTGTCAGTAACAACATATTAAAATTTTAAAAGCTTTGGTTGAACGGTTCATGAATTAATGCACAGACAACATTTGATTGCCGCCCGCTGGCCGCCCGCCGTACATACCCAAATCAATAACCGACATTTTTGTCACAAAAATCAGGTTAAAAAGGACTTAACTCATGGGCCTTTAAAAATAACAAACATTCAAGCACTTTGTATTTCTTTGATACAACTTAATTCTGATAAAAAATGTACACTTCATGAGAAACTGACTTTTTTCTTTTAGAATAAACCTTAACAACTGGTTCAAAACATGTAAATATTTCAAAGAACAATACTAGTAAATGAATATTATTCCAATGATGGTAACAATCATTTAACTTGGTGGTAGTTTAGAAATGTACCCAAATGAATTTACCCCATATATCAATAATATACAGAGCTTTCATGTTTCTCCTTATAAAAATATACAGTTCACTATTCACAAATAACATGTCAATAAGTTTATGGGGTAATGATCCTGCTTTAGTTCAAGTTCAGACAGTTTTTATAAATCTTCCATTTGATAAAGTAAAGGTAGACATCTTTATATCTTCTTAAATCCTGAAAAAAAGGAAAAAAGTGTAAATATATTACTTTTTGTTACTGTATAAACTCTGATTTTGAGATGTCTATCTCTGTATTGTTAATATCTGCTAAATTCTTTTCTCTTTTTTTTTTATAACTTTTTTTTCTATATTGATATTTTCTTTCAGTTGATCATTGGATGGCAATGAATAACTCCTACTTGAACAGTGTGAGGGACCATAATGAACCAGCAGTGAGTTGCTAGGTATTATCCATGTTCAATGAAGGCCTCACTGATAAAAGTTAAGAAGAAAAGCAATAACAGCTATGTCCCTTTATGCAATAAAAGCTGTGTTCCTTTGTTTGAGTTTTATAGAGTGTGAATGGATTCTATACTATGAGTTGATACAGAATATCCTTTATACTTATGTCAATAAATGGCCATGAGTACAATCTATTTATATCAAACATTCAATTTATAATATACCTTCAATGCTATTTTTTGATGCAGTATAAAAATGACAAATGTTATTTATGTACCTTTTTTGTTTTGTATTGTAATCATTTATCAACAGAGGTGAAGTTTTAAGTTTGAAGATAATTTTTTATAACCAAGTTCAAACAGACACTTTCCATTTACAAAGTTTTTATTTTTTATGTCAATGGCTTCCTAAATTGGAGACTAAAAGATGTAATAATCCCAAATGTTGAGGAGTTTTAAAATTACTAGTACTCACTTTTTTATGACCTGTACCACATCTTCATCACATAACACGTGATCTCTTCCTACTTTCTGTGGCTGATGTTTTACTGATGTTCCCCAAACCAAGGCACTGAAAAATAAATATAGCCTCGAATATTAATATTAATATTTGGTAAGTCTGTATACTGAGGATTATTTATTTACATGGTTACCAATTCAATAAATCACACAACACCATTGGTAAAAGAAAACAACAAAACAACAATTATCAGGGCAAAAAAATATGAACTAAAGATTGAGAAACAAACATGAACTGAAACCAAGAATGAACCCAAGTACTCCGGAAGGGTAAGCAGTTTTAGTTTATCAAGTGTTACTCTTGTGAAAATATGTTTTAAATGAGTCATAATTAGAGATTAGCCATTATGCAATCAAGATCATTTTTCACTGGTCAAAAGTTTACTTCAAGTTAGCTATTACCATTTTATTGTATAATTATTATAATAAATAGCTTTAATTTTCAGAACAAATAACTTTAACTTTGCTAAAATATTATTTATTTGAAGCAGAATTTACAGTTTGTAATCCATAAAGCATATGCATTGAATATTTGGATCACTCGTTCTTTGAACATGCACCTATCATTCTATTCATATGGGTCAAACTGTAAGCTATAAACTAAATTGTACTAAACATTTTTATTGTAAGAGGGAATCTTCTAAAAATAGGAAGTTCAATTAATGTGTAATTATTATGTAATTTATTGTATTATATTATTTGTTTTGTCTAATATGTTTGACCTTTTAATATCTTGCACCTAATAATAATTCGTGCCAATTGTTGATTGAAATAAAACTGAAACCTAAATTCAATAGAGTTCTGTCAAACCATTTCAATGCATGAAAAAATTCATTTATCTAGTTGAATGAAAAGAAGATCAAATATATGAATTATAAAGCTTCAAATACACAGATAAATGGGTGTCTTAATTTTTATTTGCACTACATTCCCTCCTAAATAAATAGAATTTTTATATAAATTTAAGTATTAAACATATCATTTCAAAGAAACATTTATTTTATTTACATTTTTATTATCTCGCAAGAAACTCCCTATAAATATTATGATTTATATTTTTTATTAAAATTAGAGAATAACACTATATAACATTTTTTCTTTGCTTACTGGAGCTCTGATAAAAGGTTATTTACTTGGTTAAATTCCATATGCTGTGCTTTTGATGTATATTTTTATACTGAATGACATGCAATTGCTTTACTTTTAAATTACTTAAATCTATTGGAATACTGTTAATTATTCAAGTTTTTCTAGATATGTAAAATAAAACAATTTCAATTACATGTACAATGTACCACTTTGTTTCAATCAATATTTGTATAAATTAACTTTTAAAGAAAAAAAAAACTACTGTTAACTTTGAAAGTTGAAGATCTGACAGTAAATATTATTATTTTTTTATTTTATTTTTTCTTCAAAGTCAATAAGGCCACGGTTTTTTAATTTGTTGGTTTACGGATTTTCCCCATGAAAAAGTCGGGTCGGTCGGTCGGGAAAAAAAAATATCTTTCAAGACAAAAAAAAAATGCAAACTAAATATACATTTCACCTTTCTAACAAAATGTTTTTTATGCTTTTTTGTCATCATTTCAAATTTTAGTTCGATGAAATATTGTTGCTCAGCTGTCATAAATATCGCATGACATTGTCTAATGATTTGCCGTAAAATAGACAAAGACGAAATTAAATCGTCTTTTCACAAACAAGAAAAACAAATTCGCGTAGCTCTTAATCAATTCCAGAAAACTTGGTGAGTTATGATCTGGGAACAGTATATATGTTCCTGGTTATGATCTTCAAAAACGAAAACTGATACAGACGTCAAAAACGTAATAGACTCGTCCACGGAAAAAAACGAGAATATCGGGTTAATCTAGTGCCATGCATTCCCGTTTTTAATCCAAATGGACGATATTTATTTTTTCTTTCCAAGAAACAAGAAAATTCTAAATGACTTGTTGATATTCAAAACTTTTACCTCCAAGGTCCACATTTGGACAAGTCTATTTCTATGAGATTATGCATCTTACAGACTGATGACAAATAAGGGAAACGAACTTACTGTGTAATGGGTTTTAAACACAGATTTCGTTCCACAAAATTATTTGCGTAAACGACATTTCAAGGTCAGTTAATTGATTTGTCTATTTTTAGAAACGTAAACTGGAAGTTTTATTTTTCACAACAGAGAGTGTTATCAATTTTGTTAGTGATTCATGCATTTCATTTCATAAAAAAAGATGAATTTAATTATTTTTCAGGGATAATGTATTTGTTTGGGTCAGCGGGAATAAAAAAGCATGAAAAGTCAATTTTATTTTTATTCTAGGAATCGGCAAAATCGGGTCGGCGGATCCGTAAACCAACAAATTAAAAAATCCTGGCCTAATGTGTTTCTAGATTCTGACATTTATTGAGAAAATTGAAAAAAGCAATTAATTCACTGCATTGAAAATGCCTTTGTAATTTAGTCATTGATACACATTATTCAAATTTTATGTTTATCCCAAATTCAACAGAATTCACTTATATTTAACCAATTAACTCAATAAATGTGTTTCTTGAGGCTCTATCAGGTCTCAGATGATGTAAGAAAGAAAATGATATTTGGGGGCAAAAAAATAAAATCAGACTAAAAATAACAATACTTTGATTAGTTTTATTTCCAAAAGAGACAACTACTGAACTAAATTGACTTAACCTCATATGACAAAGAAATTAACAATGAGCAAAAAACAAATACGTTACACAGCAAAAAACTGCAACCACTGAATTACAGGCTTCTGACATGGGACATATATAAATAAGAAGATGAGGTATGATTGCTAATGAGACAACTCTCCATTAAACAAAATAAATTTAAAGGAAACATCTTAAACAGGTAATCTCCTCTCATTTATAACAAAATTTCTTTCATTTGACTTTAATAAAGTTAAATATTATTTGTCAAAATATTAATTAGTGTCATATATGAAATACAGCTTGTTTGTCAATTAAAATAATCTTAAAAAAAACATCACTCTATATGTACATCAAATGTACAGTAAGATTCGTAAACAATTAACCATAACAATTGTAATCCTTGTGTATACCAGTGACAAATACTTCAATAATCTTATAAATCACTGTATACACAATAAAGGGATGATCAGTCAATCAGATATCATTATTATTTTCTGTAAGTGATTTTAAATAAATAAATAAGATGTTTAACAAGTCATGAAATTTACTTGCGTAAGAAACACAATTGTATTTAATGCTTACTTTTCTTGTTGATAATCACAACAAATATTTTTAATTAACTTGTTAATCCATTCAGAATTATATCATATATTGACAGGATTTAACAATCCATTTTCCAAATATTTACACATTCTCTCCCATATTCCAACATATTAATTCTGATTATTCATAATTTTGAAATCAGACAATTTTTTTTCAGATATCTTTCAAACCTACTGCTTAAACCACAAAATTTTACACTAACAGGAATATGATTTTACATTGAAAGGATCCAGAAATTCTTTCAAATAATTTCTGTCATTTTCAGATGACTTTCAAGTTGTTGTCCTGTATTTTTAACCATGTTTTATCATGTGGAATATCTCAACTCGCCCCAACGGTCTCGTCTAGATATTCTACATGATATAGTCAGTATCAAAAACGAAACTACCTATTATTCTATATATAGCAGTAGTTCAAGGGAAAAGGTTCTGTTGATTTATAAACAATTTCATGGAATGGGGGAAAATTGATATTCCACAAATAATAATGAATCCACAGAAACCAATATCAACTCAATAAGAAAGCCCTATATCCATTTGTTGAGACTTTGGACTGTTCAGACTATCATTTTAACCTACCATTTAAATTCTTTCATAATACTTCTATGTAGTTTGTTGCAGAAATCTTCCACTGAATTCCTTCCCCCTTTCAGTACAACAGGTGCTGTGTAATCTGGTAACTGGCCTTTAGGTTTTGTGTATCTAAATAAGATAGAAAGCATAAGTAATGTCATTGGGTCAATATCATAAGGGGTAGGTTTAGGTACTCATAAAATTTGTTTAACCGTGGCAAATGATAGCATGCCTGTTTAAATTCAGGAACATCACCAACAATTATAAATAAGATGTGGTATGAGTGCCAATGAGATTAACCACTATCCAAGTCACAATGTATAAAAAGACTTTAAAGTAAACAATAGTAAGTCAAAGTTGCCTTCAATGCAGAGCAAGCTACAAATTGCCCCCAAAATGAGTCCCAATGACTAGTGTTAAATAGTTTAAATAGGAAAAGCAATGGTCTAATATATATAAAGAAGGAGAAAAAAGAAACACCTGTGAACCACAACAACAAACAACAGGCTTTAGGCTAGGACAGGTTCAAACAAACAAATGCTGTTAGTTTAAATGTTTTAACAGACACCAAGCTTCACCCAAACTTGAGATAGTAGTGTAACATAACAACATAAAATTGTCTGTTTGATAAATGAAGTTTTTTTTGCATTTTTGCCAAAATTTCTTTATTTGATGGCAGCAACATTATTGTCTGAAGTTGTAAAGGATTATCCACCATAAAACTTTTAAAAAAATCTTAATGCTTCTTTCATAGATCAGGAAGAAATTTGTTGATCAAGTGGTTTTTCCATTTTTTTCCCATAGGAATCCTACCTTTTAGTGTGAAGGTCATGAAAGGCCATGCCTGAGGATGGTTTGGGTAATCAACCATACCTCCTACAAGGTATGTATGATTGCATCATCAATGTTTTATATCCTTAAGTCCTAAGTTATTAGCAATACTGTGGATTCATTGGTACCAATTTGTGGATTGATTAAAACCTGCATTTTCATAGATATTTGATTTTCTTGTAGTTTTGCCAGATTTGCATATGACTGTAGAATATTTGCAGTTCATTGAGCTTTTAAAATTATGGTTCACCTGAATCCATGAAAATTGGTATCCAAGGAATGAAAATGAATCCACTGTACGTCATATGAAGAGTTTTAAGATTTTGTAAAGGAACTTATTTATTTAATAATTCATACACATGCTTTTTCAGAAATAGCAACACAATTGGTAATAGCCAGTAGAATCATCTAGTATAATCATGATAATGTATCCTGTAAATTCAGAGAATTATGAAAAAGAGTTAACATTGGACAATGAACAGACAGATGACAGACATCAAGTGACGCCAACATCTAACACAGGTCATTTGGATGAGCTTCAAAATCTGCATTGTAAGGGTAAATAATCAAGGAAAAACTAACTCAAGGTTCTTATGTTTTTTTAAAAAGAACAAGTGAAACTGCGAGCTACTGCTCACTGATGATACCCCCGCCGCAAATGGATAATATTAATAGTGTAAAAATATGCAAGTGTTTGGTAAACAGGAAGTTGTCGAGTGATGAATCTGAAAACGCATCACACTGTATAGCTGACTTATATAAATCCTGAAACCAAATTTCAGAAATCCTTGTATTGTAGTTCCTGAGAAAAATGTGACGAAAATTTTCAACTTGGCTATCATGTGTAAAATCATACAAGTGTTCGGTAAACAGGAAGTTGTCGAGTGATCAATCTGAAAACGCATCACACGGTATAGCTGACTTAGATAAACCCTGAAACCAAATTTCAGAAATCCTTGTATTGCAGTTTCTGAGAAAAATGTGACGAAAGTTTCATGGGACGGACTGACTGACGGACGGACTGACAGACGGACGGAGTGACGGACAGACAGAGGTAAAACAGTATACCCCCCGTTTTTTAAAGCGGGGGTATAATTACTAGTAAGTACATTTTAGAAAAAAGTCCTTTTTTTTTAGTTAAAGTTATGATTGATAAGGTATCAGAAGGTTAAAATGGTTAAAGGGAGATAAATCAAAAGTAAAATGTTTATTTTTTTAATTTTCATGCTACATTATCTTCGAGAGTCAAGTACTTTGTCAGTGTGAGAAAAATAATTCTCCTCTCTAGTGAAAAATTTGTTAAAGAAAAGGATTAGTCAGATAACGATTATGATGTCAAATTTTCTTGATTACTTCTGAATTTCCTATTGTGATGTCATGAAAAAGGCGACCATGCATGATGAAGTCACATATAAAGAACACAACTTTCTGCAAATCTTTGAAGAGGAAGGTTGAACTTATTTAGAAATTGTCTTAAAATCATTAGAGAATCAGATTTATTTCATCAACCTCAACAGTTAAGTTTTAGATGTATAAAAAGCTTGACAAGCATCGCTTTGTAAATTTTAAAATCTAAACTGTCTAGAGCATTTTAGAGTGGGGAAATATTGAAATACACTTGATGCAGTAATGGGATTTTTATTTCTATCTCCAGTAACATGTTTTTCATGACCACTTGAAATGATCACCATTAAAATGATGATTATCTATTGATAGTATACAAATAATCATCACTGCTATGAAATAATCAAATGATAGTGGATATGCAAAAACATTTGAACAGGACTTAGTCATCGTTTACAGCAAAATGCCTTCAGTGTGTAGGTAAAGGTAATATCTATGATTAGCTTGCTTACTAGCTGAACTGTGAATTCATTATTATGTTAGGTATACTACCCTCCTTTTCGGAGCAGTCTAGTCCTACAGAGAGATAGGGGTTGTCTACTCTTAAAGGTGGTTAGGATACCAAACATAATAATGACTTCACAGTAACCAAACATATTACCTTCACCTACAGAATCAATGCATTTTGCTGTAATATATGTATATACATGTACTTACATTCTGACAAGTTGTAAATATTCCCACATTTTTTCTAGTAAATCGTCAAAATTCCATTTGTGATGAGCTGATATGGGAACACAATGAGGAACTTTATAAATAATATCCAATTCCTAAAATTATATCAATTATAAATTATTTACATGTATCACAAGAAAGGGAATGTGCCACTGGAAGAAATTTTCTGTAAATATGAATAAACAAAACAAGAAGAGGGCATACCTGCCAACTGTCACTATTTGCGGGGGATTTCCCCCATGGACGTTCCAAAATTGAAATTTTGATCATTGTTGATAGAGCAATTTTGTCCACAATTTCAAACAAAACAATAAATTTTACAGTGGCTATAGGTAGGGCTCACGCTACTTGGGCGAAGAAGTCGCTTTCCCGACCGTCACTTCGCTTTCCCCGACCTCCAAAAGCGAAGACAAGTCCCCCTGTTGTTTACGATACTCGCTTTCAGTCGCTTCCGTCATTGGACATTTTCAATTTTTACCAAGTTGATGAAACATCAACTTTTTATTGATAATTAAAGAAATTTAGACATAAACCATTAATAATCTTATGAAATGAGGTTGAAGCATCGTTTTTGCAGTGTGTAGCAAGTTATTTGATAAAAATATAACTTTTTATCACTTGGTGCACTTCCGAAAGTTCCGGTCCTTGTTACTCGAAAACGTACATCAACCTAACTTTCGGCTGCAAAATCAGTTTGTTACTTAATTTAAACTTGATAAAAATTGCCCCCAGTAAATGTTCAATCCATTTATTGCATTAAAAACGTCATGATCCTTTACAAATAACTTGTCAAACATCGTTTATTTTTGTAAATTTTCTTGCAATCGTCCGCCATTGTCCGATTTCTAAACAATGGATCGGAAACGGACTAACTATGACCGATATCTGTATTTTTACAAAAATTACTACGGACGCGCGGATGGAACAGCTGACAGAAGAATATTGATCCCAAAAGGAAAAATTACGCATTCCACACGCATTACAAGACTTTTGGTACATCTAAATAAACTCATCATTGATTTGTGTATATAATTCCCTATAATTTATTTATATAGTATAGGCTTATAAAAGTATGAAGAAGCCAAAAAACAACACAAGAATATATTTGAAGGCCCCCTTAAAGTTTTGTAATAATGTATAGCCATCTTGCACGTAAAACCTCTATGGGCATCAGGCCCGTAGCCAGGAATTTCCAAAAGGGGGTTTGTTGGACTCACAAACTCGACTTTAACAGTCACAATTCGAAACAGAACATTGACATTAACAGTACTTATTTGTTTTCAAGGGGGGGTTCGTCCGAACCCCCCGAACCCCCACTGGCTACGGGTATGGGCATTTTGAAAAGTTTGCAGGTATGACAGGACTGTTCAACAATGATATACATGTAGTAACACAACAACCACCCTTTACAAGAAACATTTAGAATTTATCATAAGGTCTTCATGACAAGTACTTAAGTAACTATTCAATGTGTCCAGCTCTATTTATCAAAAAGTTTGTTATTCTCACTCATAATAAAACAGCTAAAACTATTTTGTAAACAAGACAATGATGAGCAATCGATGTGCAAAATCATGACACCATACCGATTGCTAACATAAAGACTGCTTAAAATTTCTAGAAACTGTAATAAGTACATTATGGGTAAAAAATTTCGTAAAATAGCTGTTAAAACAGAATTTTCAAATAGCACTATGGAAGTTAACATATAAAGTACTCTTTTTCCAAAAAAATATAGTACCATGGCCCTTATACATTCTATGATAAAATCATCCAAGATAGCATTTTTGTAGAAAACATAGCATCAGGGTATCACAGTGCTTTAAAGCCCTGGGGGAGAATTTAATTTAAACCTAATACCAAGTTTCAGGGGGCTTTGTTTTATAGTTCCTGACAGAATAATTTGATTAAAATTTCATTGGTGGGAGCAAATAGACAGGTTTAATGCAATGACAGGAAAATGCATTGAAAAATGTCATAGATAGTTGTTAAGGATACAAATTTTTAAAGTACAGAGTAAACAGAAAGTTGATTAACAATGAAAAGAAAATGCAGCATCACACAGTTTAAAGCTCACCCGAAACCTAATACTTTGTACCAAGTTTAAAGAAACTTGTAGTTCATATGAGAGAATTATTTGATTGAAATTTCATTGAAGGGAGCAAACAATTGAAAAGCTTTATTGCAATGACAGGAGTCAAACAGTTAACCCATCATCCAGAGCTAGGAGTGTAATAAAATCTCAACCCATCATCCAAAGCTAGGAGTGTAATAAAATCTCAG
Source organism: Mytilus edulis (assembly GCA_019925275.1). Classification (NCBI taxonomy): domain Eukaryota; kingdom Metazoa; phylum Mollusca; class Bivalvia; order Mytilida; family Mytilidae; genus Mytilus; species Mytilus edulis. Next base: position 111,084,685 of record CM034360.1, read on the forward strand.
ACTCTTATAAATTACCTCTATGGAAATCTGATCAATCTTGTTGAGTAAATAAATACATGGAACGAAAACACGATTTCCTTCCACAACATCCACCAGATCATCAGCCGTGCAGTCGTCTCTCAATACAACATCAGCATTATTTATCTTGTACTCGTTTAGGATTGTTCTCACTGTGTCAATGTCTAATTCGGATTGAGGAACCTAAAAACAGGAATTAAATGATAACTATGGCCTACAATATACACAGCATTTGTACAACTGATAATATTATATAGATCTACAAATAATATAAAGAAGTGTTTAAGGATCGAGTAATTGTATATTGGTGTTTTTTCATGCCCCACATACGATAGTAGAGGGGCATTATGTTTTCTGGTCTGTGCGTCCATTCATTCGTCCGTCTGTTCGTTTGTCCTGCTTCAGGTTAAAGTTTTTGGTCCAGGTAGTTTTTGATGAAGTTGAAGTCCAATCAACTTGAAACTTAGTACACATGTTTCCTATGATATGATCTTTCTAGTTGTAATGCCAAATTAAAGTATTGACCCCAATTTCATAGTCCACTGAACATGTAAAATGATAGTGCGAGTGTAGCATCCATGTACTATGGACACATTCTTGTTTATATCAAAATTAGGAGATGAGGTAACACAACTTTTAGCACTAGTCACTATATTGTGGTGAACATCTTTGATTGGTGGAGGAATCTGGAGTGCCTGGAGAGAAAAACTGGTATTCATACTAAATTAATAGGGTCTGACCTCACAACCTCTGTGTTTACAGGCTAGTGATGCAGTAGATAAATTACTTAGGCCAATCTGCAACCTTGTCACCAGAACTAGTCAAATGTACACCACCATTTATATTACTGGTAGTATAACCAAAACAAGTAAAAATAAAATATAAACTGTGGACACAGAAATATGTTTTATCCTAACTGTATATGTATACCATATTAATTGCAACATTAGAACATTGAAACTAAGCACAACCTTCTAATTTCAGAAACTTTGACTGGAGATGCTGGGCAAAATAATCTCTGTGGAAATTAAATATGCATATGCTAATACAACTGCACTCTAAAAATCATTCCCATATCAGCTTTGAACTTGTGAGCCAAAAGTTGATTGGAAGGAGCTTGCCTGTCTTGCTAAGTCTCAAGACAATAACTGAATGTGAAAACTTTATTTTACACAGTACAAGGGAGACAACTGCAAAAAGATTTTTAGAAAAAGTTTTGCTTTTTTCTTTCGTCTGCTTTGCATGTGCTTATAATCTAATTTGATGCTTTACTTGTTTGTGCTTGCTTTTATACATGAACATTTTTGTTTATGCAATAAAGCTTTCTTACTTAAACTTTGTATGTCTCATGTGTATGTTTTATATGTTCTATATGTCTTAATAATGTATGTGTTGTTATTGTTATTAATGTCAGCAAAAAACTATTTCAAGCTTATATTTGTAATGTACATGTACATATTCCCAGATTTAAAATAAAATTTTCTCTATTCTGTACTATTGTTTAGCCTTCTCAATCTACTGACAAAATAAATAAATAATTTCTTTTAAATTCCACTCTTAAAAAAACTCCCTATGCAGACTTAAGAAATTTCTTCTTTAAACAGAAACAATCAAATACCACGAAAGACTTTTATGCTTTTGCTACTTACAAGTGTTTGAAGATTTATTCCTCCCTTTTCTTTCTTTCTATATCCTATATTAGGTGGTAGTTTATTGAGCCGTATGCCGAAGCCTTCTAATTCTTTTTCTATCAGTTTTTTATGCTGTAAAGGTTTCAACACGTCCAGCACAATAAAAATCAAACCACACGTTCTGGCCACTGTAATAAGAAATAAAACACATATTCTAATGCAATTTGTATGTAACAATTTTTTTCATTGGCTAAAAGTTGCCGTCAAATCCACAGTTGACCAGGCGTAACTAAGGAGGGACCAGCCATTTTGATTTGATGAATCAACAAATGTTCGATTACTACTATATAATCGAAAATAAAACAATACCTATCTCGAATTAGCCGTTTTAATGTTATTTTATCAGAATTTGAAGCGTACAGGTAACGTAATAAAGTCCAGTTTGCAAGATTTCATTTGTATGACGTCACGTTTAGCCATAAAACACATATTATAAACACCATGACATTACATAAACACTCAAACATAATGACATATGTTCAAGAAACCTTCTATTTACGTAGATATAATTTCAACTACATTTGATGCTATTAACATTTCCCGTACCAATTTAAATGCACCAGATTAGCATGATTAGCATTTTTCTCTTCCATGATGCTCTAGGACAAAAATAGCATTTTTGTAGAAAAATCTAATACAAAAGTTGAAGGGATGTACTTAGGTGAGGTTAGGTAAAAATTAAGAAATTAAAATTGATACTATAAGTTAGTAGAGCATCAATTAAGGATAAAGATAAGCTAAAAATATTAATAGGTCATGAACCTCCTTTTCGAGATATTTGAGTTTAAAATATGGAGGGAAAAGCCTGCCTCTGACTTTTACCTTATATTTGCATTGGTATCATTTGGGTCTCAAACAAAAAAAAGAAAATCAAGAATCTTTTAAAATTTTGGTAAATACCCTTTCATGAGCTATTAAGTCTTATATATGAAAAAATAAATAGGTGTTATGGGGCAAAATATTTACATTGTATTGTATGGAAAAACACCAAGGAGTCCAAACATTTGACACAAATTCCAAAACCTCACCTAAGTACATCCTTAAAGTATAACTCAAAGACAGTTATTACGATAACATTATTGGGATTGCTTCAGTTATTAGATGAGATCAACATGTTTCGGTGTGACTGTCTATGGCACAGTTATGAGGATAACAACAATACAAATCAAGCAGAAGTACAAAATGGGGAAGTGATAAATTAAGTTGCAATGTTACCATGGTGATTGTAAATAGAGTAAGAAGGTATGAAATTTAACTTGAACAAGAATGTTAAATAAAATATATGTAAGTCATAAATTAAAATGGTAATCTCATTAAATTAATGCAGCAATCTTGAAAGTGTGCAAAAATTAACAAATAATAATGAATCCATAGTTATATAAAATTTCGAATAAAAAGACTTGTTTTTCATTTGTTATGACAGGGAAGGCATATATAATCAGAGGTCTTTTACCAAAACTTCTTATTATGAAACTCTTATGTTGAGACATCAACTTGTTAAGCCTTCCATATTATGTACCTTTTCCAAATCCTGTATTTGTCTTAGGTTGATGTCTGTCTTACAGCGGATTCCAATGAGTGTGTACCCAGAGGTAATATCTTTGGTTAGCTTGCTTGTTTTTTTTATTCAACAGCTTTTAAATGATGTGTTTTGCTCCTTGTTGAAGGCCATATGGTGATTTATAATTGAGAACATCTTTATTCTCATGTCCTAGTTTGATATGTGGGACATTGGTTATCATACCATTTCTCCTTATCTCGTGTTCCTGCATGCCCTATTTAGAAGGGTAGCATGCTTTTTGGTTCCCTTATACTTGCCCTTTTTTTTTTATATATTTTAAGGAATGGACTTGTAGTATTACCTGCAATGACCTGTTTTCCTCTTCCTTTGCCATCCTTTGCACCCTCAATAATACCTGGTAAATCAAGGAGCTAAAAAATAAACATCAAAATTTACAATTTAATAACTGTTGAAATGTGGTCCTCTCTCAGGGATGATTCTACTATATAGTTTAGGGCCGCTAGCGGCCCTCAATTCGTCCAGCGGCCCCAAAAAAATGTGTGAAAACAAATTCCCAATTCAGAATTATTTAAAAATCGGTTTTTTTCCGGAAATGTTTTCGTCACCGATTCAGGCAGTTACAATTTTCCCCATTTGTCTTCAAAGTGTTTTAAGATCCGAATAAAAATGATGGTAAATGGAAGATTGCTAAGATAAGGTATGTTATCATAATTGTTATTAGGCAGCAACCATTTGATTTTCAGGGGGGGGGGGGGGGGGGGGGGGGGGGCAATGGTTTTTTTTTTGGAAAAAAAAAGTTTGTTTCCAGTTTTTGGTGAAAAAAAATAATTTGTTTTGGACCCTGAGAAAAAAAATTGTTTGTTTCACCCTCAGCTGCCACTAAAAGTTTGTACAGAAAAAAAACCATAGCCCCCCCCCCCCCCCCCCCCCCCCCCCACAGAAAATCAAATGGTTGATTTTATATGTGGTTATCTCAGACGTTTCAATTCTCAATAACTTTGTTCTCGTAAAAGCAGACCTTTAAATGAAATATGCTTTTACTAGATCAAATACTCCCATAGCAGTTCCTTCAATTAAATTGAAGAAAATGCTATGGGAGTATTTGATCTCGTAAAAGCATATCGATAATAGACTGATAGATGCTTTTTGTCAAAATGGGTCGTTTAAAAGCAGACCTCGGCAGGGAGTAAAACTTGTAAATTTTGATAAATGTAATGGGCGCCGATCTCGTAAAAGCACATCGCCCAACAGAACCGGTTCTATAATATGTTTATAAAAAATATAAATCAAAATTGTTGCCTAGCTCTCAAATCAAAGTCCAACTATCTGAGCATTTTAGAAAATACATGTTGATAGAGTCATTCATGATGAAATAGGATATCCACACATTATGGAACAGGTGAAACTTGATACAATTTCCGTTTTTCCAGGAAAATAATGTTATTTCATCATAGATTTTATGCGGAAAAAATTCCCAATTGGATGAAAATTCCCAATTTTGATGGTCAAGGGACCCATTTGAAAACAACTGGAATCATCCCTGTCTCTGTGCAGTAAATTTGTGATACCATATAAATATTACAAGGATTTTAGATGTATAACATCTACATGATGGAAGGATGAACAGACAAATAAGGTGCTTGCACCAGTTCTATGAGTGAAGGTATAATAAAAGGTCAAGACAGCAATATATCTGACAGAAAAGAAGGTAATTCCATCAAAAGCATAAAACAAGACATCAGCTTCTCAATGGCATAATAGTAAGATGTCCCAGGAGTGAGTACAAAAACAGTATAAAATGAAAAGAGTGTTAACTTTACTAAAATTTACATATCTTAAATTGACTGAATACAACTGTCAAATTACCACACAGTCATTGTTTTATTGGTCAATATGTTTTGCCATCAACCTTTGTCTTCAAGTGAAACAAAACATTGTTGCATTAATGTTGAATATCTCCTTCAGAGACCACTGTGTATACCTACCATGTATATCAAGGTATCTAATTGTTTATTACCTTATTGCATAATCCCTACTTTATGTTTTGCTTCACCTTATATAATTAGAGTTAAAATTTATATTAAAAGATAAAACATAATACAAAAATAAAAGTATAATACCTGGACTTTAGCCCCTTTATATTTGATGACACCTGGTACTGTTGTCAAAGTTGTAAATTCATAAGCAGCTACCTCAGAATACACTCCAGCCAAGTTACTTAACAGTGTTGATTTGCCAACTGACGGAAAACCTGTAATATAAATGATTTTAGAATTTAATTTCAGTTTACATTACAATTTCAAATCAGTCCTGTGCTGGCAAATTATGACCATTAATGTTTGTAAGGTATGGTAAAATAAAACCTTAAATTTAGCACCAGATATGCTTCGAAAGATGAAAGAACAAGTGAATCTGCGAGCTACTGCTCACTGATGATACCCCCGCCGCAAGTGGACAATATAAATAGTGTAAAAATATGCAAGTGTTCGGTAAACAGGAAGTTGTCGACTGATGAATCTGAAAACGCATCACACAGTATAGCTGACTTATATAAATCCTAAAACCAAATTTCAGAAATCCTTGTATTGTAGTTCCTGAGAAAAGTGTGACGAAAATTTTCAACTGGGCTATCATGTGTAAAATCATACAAGTGTTCGGTTAACAGGAAGTTGTCAAGTGATCAATCTGAAAACGCATCACACGGTATAGCTGACTTAGATAAACCCTCAAACCAAATTTCAGAAATTCTTGTATTGTAGTTCCTGAGAAAAATGCGACGAAAAAATAAATAGTGTAAAAATATGCAAGTGTTCGGTAAACAGGAAGTTGTTGAGTGATGAATCTGAAAACGCATCACACAGTATAACTGACTTATATAAATCCTAAAACCAAATTTCAGAAATCCTTGTATTGTAGTTCCTGAGAAAAGTGTGACGAAAATTTTCAACTTGGCTATCATGTGTAAAATCATACAAGTGTTCGGTTAACAGGAAGTTGTCAAGTGATCAATCTGAAAACGCATCACACGGTATAGCTGACTTATATAAACCCTGAAACCAAATTTCAGAAATCCTTGTATTGTAGTTCCTGAGAAAAATGCGACGAAAAATATTCATGGGACGGACTGACTGACGGACTGATGGACTGACGGACGGACTGATGGACAGACAGAGGTAAAACAGTATACCCCCCTTTTTTAAAGTGGGGGTATAAAAAAAGTTGTACAGTGGTTTGCGTTTGTTGATGTGGTTCCTAAGTTTTTCTCGTTTCTCATTTTTTATAAAGATAAGACTTTAGTTGCCAGTGTTGGTTTTCCTGTTTTCTAGGTTTTACATTAGTTATTTTTGCATGTTTTGGGGCCCTTTATTGCTTGCTGTTCAGTGTGGGCCAAGGCTCCAGGTTGAAGGCCATCCTATAATGGTTGACTTTTTACAAATTGTGACTTGGTGGATGAGTTGTCTCATTAACACTCATACCACATCTTCTTACATCTATAATTACCATACTTTGTCCAGTTTCATCAGGCATATGAAATAACTGATATATGAAATTATTTAGTATTATGGGTTACCTGTGTTCTCTGTTCATTGTTTGTCCTAGTAAACATTTGTGAAAGACTTTGATTATCAATGTTGAAAAGGTTAATTATCAATATTCTTCAATTTTTGAAATTTTCATTATTTATTCTTTTTATAACATTGACTTCGGTCTTTTTCAGTTTTTGATGGGAAGAAAGTATAAAAATACAAAGACATATCTTTTTCTAAGCTTCCCCAATTTGTTTTGATGCAACGTTAACGTCATTGACAATCTGTTTTTATTCACAGTGTTTCATTGCAACCAATGTCATAACTACATTTACAAATTATTCAACATTATCAGGCATGCTTATGACAAGTTATTGCCTTTTATCATGTGTATGCCAAATTGGAACTAATTAATTTAAACTTATTTCTTACCCAAAAACCAATTCTTGCGTCACCAGTTTTGGCCACGTCAAAACCATCTCCCGTACCACCTCCCCCACCTTTTGGTTCAATAAGTTCACGTCTTAATTTAGCGAGGCGAGCTTTCAGTAACCCAAGATGTCCCATGGTTGCTTTGTTTTTCTGGGTTCTTGCCATCTACAAAAAAAGAATCCTTATTAAATATTATCTGCAGTGTTTTTAGTAAGTATTTGTAAGAAATGAGGTTATGAAATTTTTGGGATAGATTAGAATTAAGTATATATACAATGATATATGTTATCATGTCTGTTCCGTTTCTCAAGTTTCAAAACAGCTACAAAGAAAATACCTGCTGCAGGACGACACCATTATTATCGACATAACTGACACAATACAATCAAATAATAAATGAATGTCACCAACATGTACTAGTTCTATTTTAAATTGCAATTACAGATATAAATGTTTAAAAATATGTTTGAATATAATCATAATTTTTTTTTTTAATCATTTCCATTAATCATAAAATTAAATGTTTAATATTAATTTTATTTAGAAAACAATTTCTTATGCTCATGGTGCTTGTATTAAGAATAGCTGATTTCTTTATTCTGTTGTTATTTTTAATGAAATAAAAATGTTCGGAATAAAATAAAAAAAAATTCCTATACACGCTTAAACTTTTTAAATTTTCAATTGTTTTTATAGTTTGATTTCAATTTCAATTTTTATTCTAAAATACATGTACATGAATAAAGCCATTTTCATTGAATAAATTATTTGCTCAAGATCTCACTTAACATTTTCCTTCCGTTCTTTGTAATTTTGTAAATAAGAAATTAATTATGAGAATTTAATTTGCTGAATAATTCTTGCAATATAGTATTATAGTTTTCCAACCACTAGCTCAACATAGGAAAGGACGCGACGATGCCCCTTAACACAACAATGATGTTCACTTAAACCAGAGTTTTTGACGGAAATGCATCGAACTCGAAAGTTGTCTATTAAACCAGACAAGGAATGCTAAACGAGATGTTGCCCATGTGATATTGGGCACACTTGGGCTGCAGGTCATCAGAATAAAGCAAACTGGCCATAGTTCATTGACTAGAACAAAACCATGATAACACAAAAAATAAGATACAATGATTCCCAATAACACAAATTTGCTTTAGAAGTTATCGGTCACCATATTTAATAATATTAAATTTAAAGGAACCTTTATATAGATGTGATATCCAGTTATGGCAGACAAAGATATATATGATGTATCTAATAAAGCTGGGAACAGTATATATATCTAAAAGGAAATGAATCTGATAGGATTTTCAGTGTAAAGTTGATCAAATCCCAAACTTCCTGCCAATAAAATCCTTATTATTATTGGTTTTCTATGTTGTGATGTTATGCTATTGTTCATCCCATGTTCATGTTATTTCAGAAAAAGGGAGAAGGTTTGGTACCATTAAAACGTTTAATCCCCCTGCAAATGTTTGCACCTGTCCGAAGTCAGGAATTCGATGTACAGTAGTTGTCGTCTGTTTATGTAATTTATACGTGTTTCTTGTTTCTATTTTTTTATATAGATTAGACCGTTGTTTTTCCCGTTTGAATGGTTTTACACTAGTGAATTTGGGGCCCTTTATAGCTTTTTGTTAAGTGTGAGCCAAGGCTCTGTGTTGAAGGCCGTATATTGGCCTATAATGGTTTACTTTTATAAATTTTTATTTGGATGGAGAGTTGTCTCATTGACACCACATCTTCCTATAAAAATTCTATCAAGTCCCATCAATATATATGATCTTGATCTAAGGCACTATATCATCTGATCATATATTTTTTTGTTCATCATATCTTAAATGGAGATGTGACAATACATTTTAAATAGCGCAAAAACCCATAATACAAGGATAATTATTTATCGGACATACCTAGCAAACGTAGTCTATCGACACAGGACATATATGTCACTTAGCGTATTCAACATGTTCAAAGGCTTATCCCACAGATTGGTAGTAGAAAGTTCTCAGAAACATTGGATTTTTCATTCTGTGGGTGGTTAATATTTCACCATGCCCATGGCCATGGTATCAAATGAATGAAAAAAGGGGTACTCCAGAAGTTTTACAAAGCCCAAAAACTCATATTACCTCAGCCTCAATTTCTGATATTCTTTCCAATATACCCATTTTGAAGTTTACAGTAAAGTCTCAATTTATAATAGTGTTAAAAATGAGAAAATGTGTTGAACAAAACTGAGGGAAATGTGTTGTAATTTTTGGTTCGTTCGGAATGGTTGTCGATGGAAAAGTCTAAAGATTTCCAAATGAAGTAAATGACCCGGAAGCAGTTTGTGAGACGACTTTTATCGAGAAAAAAATTTGGGAGACAGATTAACGTGTGCATTTCAAATCAGAGGTGCTTTTGCAAGAAGGCATATTATTTATTCTCTATTTTTATTCAATTAGTAATTGCATTTAATGGTGAAATTTTGCAAAATTTGACCTTATAAATGAAAATTAGGTCAATCTTGCTCTGCGCATGCAAGTATCCGGGCGATTTCCAACATTTTCCGATGTTGTGCTGCAACCGTTCAAAAGTGGACTATGTATCATCTGTTTCAGCATGTATTAGGGCGACATTATAGTTAACCAGACCATATTTAGATATACTTTAGTTTCCTATTATATAACATTTTCGTTGTGTATTGTCTTTCGTGTAAATCTTCACAAACGGGGCTCTGCCCTGCTGAAGGTAAGCCATCAATCAAAAATCGACATAGATGAAAACAATGAACTTATACTCTTGTTCTCACTCTTTGTGTAAAGTCAATCTTTTGTGAAATCTTGATTTGTTGTAATGACATGAGTCTTACATCATTTTAATTGTTTCGTTTCTATTTATTTCAGTAACTGAGAAATGTCTAAAATTGTGGTACAAATTTAATTACTAAATTAGTATAAAATTGTGTTAGCATGGTAAGTGAAATATAATATTGGGTTACAGAAAACAGTTCGACTGTTTTCATATTATGTCTTTCCAAGAAACACTCAAGTATAGTTTTATCAGTAGTAAGTAACAATTTACATGGCTAAGACAGATGTCGTGAGTTCGAACCTCGGCCAGGTCAAACCAAACACTTTAAAATTGGTATTTGCTGCTTCTTCGCTAAGGACGCTGCATTTTAGAATAAGAGTAGAGACTGGTGGAAATAATGTGTCCTGGTTAAGTGACATGTCTTCCTTCAGAGCTAGCACGTTAAAAATCTGGCTCAGTGTGTCGGTTTTCCTGAATATGCTTATTATCATGCCGCTGGACGTTAAGCAGCCATCGATCGAATCATCATCATCATCAAGGAAATAATCCGATTCCACTTCCAATTAATTATCCCTTGGGATTCTGTGTAGTAAGCAATTTTCTAATAAGGCAAAAGTGTAAATGTGTTGATGTATCAGGATAGTTTGCAAGTCTGTCTGCCCTCATAAACCTTAATCCTTATTACATATTAAATGTAATAACATTGAGAATGGAAACAGGGAATGTGTCAGAGACAACAACTCATCAAAAGAGCAAAAAACATTCCATGGTCACATTTGGTCTTCAACACAGACAAATGACAGAGTAAAAATCCCAAACCTGGTTGGGGGCATAAGTTAATTTTTCACTTTATACGTATGTACCTCAGCACAAACCTGTGTGGCTTACGTTAATATCAGCATTTCATACATGTACACTTAACTTAAAACAGACCTGTACAAATTGAAGAATTTCATAGTTTACTGGTCTGTAGTACATCACGAGGCCAAATATAAAATATTGTTTGTTTCCCCTCCCACCACCGACCCGGTAAAATCGCTGCGACTCGAAAAATTTTATTGGCCATTCTTGTCCAAAATTTTTGTTTTTGCTATGTTGGTTTTTGGTGATATCTTTCCGATGCTGTAGTAAATGTGCGTTGGTTTTTGGGGAAAGACGGCTTCAAGCCGTCAATCCCCAATGGGGTTGACCAGAGTGACATTCCCTCACATCATTCATTTTGTTTTTATAGTGTTGAAAACCCCCCAACAAATCTTACTTAGATTGAAAAGATGGAGACCCAGAAATGAATAGTTTGACTTTAAACACTTTTTTACCCATTTCCCTTCTTTTATATTTACAAATATTTCAAATTTTGGAAACAAGCTTCACACAGTTTACATCAATCATAATGTTATTTATTAGTTCCTGTTTCCCTGTGATGAGAGTTGTAACTGTGAACTTTATCAAGGGAAATTTAAAACTGAATAGATTTTTTAGTCCAAACTTTCTGAAGAAAAAACTTTAAAATCTAAGAGTACTGCCACAAAAAATGGAAAATGACCCTAGCCTGCAGTTCAGTGGAACACAATTAAGATTTCAAAAATATTGTAGTTGTTGTGAAATGACAGAATTCAGTTGATATTTTAGATAATTAACTATCAACTTTAATCAAATGTTTAGATTTATTAATAGAAGATGCTGATCTCTTTTTCATTGGTCCAAATTGAATCATAAACTAAGGAAACGAAATTACATTAAACAACAATTGATTTCAATATTGTCAACCTTTCTGCATGTTCTAGCTATTCTTTTTTTATTCTTTATATGAAGACTATCAAAAGATACCCCCTCCCCCCTTCAAAAAAAATTACATAGAAACAAGGGCCATCTTTCCCCTCAGAGCTATTCAGCTCTTTGATTTGTCATACCTTTCCGATGCTGTAGTCAACAAGCGTTTTAAATCAAGGCATTTTTGCATTGAAGCGTCTATATGATACAGAATCAAGGAAAACAAACATCACACGATTTGTGTTGTGTGTAAGGGTGATATTTGAAAATAAAAAATCTGAAGAATCTTTCAACCCACTGAGTGCACCTTGATTGGCTTAGTCTTTTACCTCTGTTCCTGTTTAAGGGATAAAATCTTTGAGTAAAAATGATCTGAATCGTGCTTTGAAATCAATCTACTTTGTTTTCACTTCGAACAGATTGGGCACAAGTCAGAAAATGTTGGATATGTGAATTCCCTGCTTTCAGGGAACCTCCCTGATTTCTGGTGTAAACAAGACCAGTTTAAATGTGTTTTTATTTTTCAATTTATGGCATGAAATTTACAAAAGGGCACATTTTACGTTATAACTGCATCAATTGAATTTGTAAATACTCAAAGTATTCTAGGAACAACAAAACATGAATAAGTGAAGCCTTGTTTTTTTCTAGAACTCGAAAAAACATACAAATAAAAGGTATTTTGTTAAGGAATTAATTGACCAAGCTGCATGATCATGGTGTAACTGAACATAACTGAATTATGTTCACTTCTATTGAAAAATTTTATTCATTGAATTTTAATTCCCAAGTCATTCTTTTTGTCATCTCATAATTGATGATCAAGGTATGAATTGGTGAACACAGGAATTGTTTTGTTGTGAGTTATGCATCAAATTAGACTTGAAATAAGCTTGATTTTTTTAACTAATTAAACACTTGCTTTCATTAAACATTGTTATCACTCGAAGAATGTGTGCTTTTGTAGATTTCATACCATAAAATAAATAGGAAAAAAAGGAGTCCCTGTAAACAGTTTTTAACACCAGAAAACTGGGATGTACACTGAATCAGGGAATACCCCACTTTTCTTGACTTATCTTACCTGTTGAATTTTGTAATAATTCAATATAGAAAAAATTATATCAAGAAATAAAATAATTTGCCTACCTACAAATGTACCTACCCATACCCTGATAACCTCAGTCGGGGAGGGGAAACAAAGATATTTTTAATGTTGGCCCGATTATTTCCCATTGTGTTATGATGAATTTAATTATAATGAAACCAGTATCAGTTAGTCATGTGCTTATTCTTCGGTTGTCTATGTTGTGTTTTTTCATGTTTTGCCATGGCTTCATCAATTTAAAGATTGAAGGTGGTATTGTGGCCAAGAAGATGGCTATCCACAAGAGTTTTAAATGATGTGGATTTAAGCAATTATAGGCAACTGTCATGACTGTACCACCTTCAATAATGAAAAAAAACCCATATATATTATAGGGTATAAGTCAGCTTTTAAAGGCCCTACTGACTAACAATTTTGTTTGTTTGTTGTGGGTTTGAATGCCTCTTTGGTATCTTTTGCTCTCTTTCTCAAGACATAAACAGTCTTTGAATATAGCATTCTAGACTCCATGTCAAAAGCATTATGATGTAAAGCATTAACTAAATGCAAACTTTCATAGTAGGTTGATAGTTTGGTCATGGAGGGCTAATCAGTTGACTTTAATATTTAATTGATTTCCTGGTGTAACATTAGACATTTTCTGTATGAAGGAATTTTTTTGTGGAGAGATATGTGACTGTGTAAAATGTTTATTATTTCAGAATGGAAAAAGAATTTAATTCTGATGACAGTGGCAGGAATACTCCAAGAGAGGTTGTTCTGACAAGGTCTGATACACCTGGACCTACACCAGCATATATCTACAGTAGGGTAAGTTGTTAGAGGAACACCTGAGGTCTAACATATGGTAATCTTTGACCATTTGTGAAAGAAACAATTCAGAAGAGTCGCAATACAGAACTGCCAGACCAATTTGCATCAAAACACAATACATTGTATTTACTCTTAAGTATAACAATATGCAAAACAATGTAAAAGAAAAACTATTGCAGTCTTGACAAGAAACTTGGTCAAGTAAGAGGGTATTTGGAAACATCATCAGGGTCAAGGTTATATAATCCTACTGAGTCAATATATTATATACATTGAGTTAAGGGATTCGTAGTCATACTTCATACCATGGCTGATAATTTAACAATTTCTAGGAAACTCATTTTTAGGATGAAAACAGAAGGGCATGATAGTTGTTGATAGATATATAGGAAGATGTGGTATGAGACAACTCTCCATCCAACATGTCCAAGTCACAATTTATAAAAGCAAACCATTATAGATCAAGGTACGGTCTTCAACACAGAGACGTGGCTCACACCGAACAGCAAGCTATAAATGGTCCCCTAAAATTACTATTGTAAAAGCATATCATATAAAAACCTGAAATCCTCCAATATCCAGTTTGAAACCAGTATATTAATGAAATTTAGCATGCCATACTTTTTTTGACGTTCATTTATAATCTATCTGTCATGTTTGTATAGGATATATAACTATATTTTCTTATATTTCTATTGTCAAGTCTAAAAGTCACTTCAAATTGTTAACACCAACAATGTTCCTATTTATACTTTACTGGTACATGTTTTTGAAAACAAAATGATACATTGTGATTGGTTGTATCTTGCTGTTACAGGACCAGTTGTATGAGTTTGCCAACAGTAAAACAGCAAAGAAAAGACCAGTTTGTTTGTCTACTGATTATGATAAGTATGCAGTATTTACTTCTAATGTTAGAGCTATTCTAAATCCATTTATGTGGAGGACCCATATCTAGTAATAAAGAGCCTCCAACATCAATTTTAAATACAACGACCCCTAGTTACATTTTAATATTAAATGTATTGACCCCTATTTTAAAATCTTAAACATTGAGCCTTACCATGAAGTCATTGAACATGTTAAAAAATGCATTGATGATCTATATATGGTTTTGAAGCAAAAGGTAGTTTCACTTCTGCAATTAAAAAAATTAAAAATAAATCTCAGTTTAGAAGCTTGATATGAAAATAATTTTGTAGTTACACATGTTAAAATACAATAGTTGTTTGCATGCAGAATCTCTGCTTTTACAACTGAGGAGATAACTCTGTAAAAATCAGCTGTATTTTTTAATCACTTTCTATTGTTTATTGAAATATTAAGCTTCTGAAGGATAAAAAGTAGTATTTGTAGATCTGCTACATGTATATATCCAACAATTTTTTTCCAATAAAGTGAGTCATGTGAGTGGTTCAAGTTTTTTTAATTATTCATATTTTTGTCTAAGGGTCAAAGTAAATATTTTGTCAAAATTTAATGAAAATTAAATGAACCAAATTAATTTCAGTCAAGGTGTTTGGTACCACCTTAACGTTTACATTTGTATATATCTTTCTAAAGATAAATATTCTATACAATTACAAAATAAAGTGTTGTAGACCAAGTTGTTTTACATTTTATTTGGAAAGGAATTTTGTTATGTTTTTAGCACCGAGGGTTTATGGGACCCAGAGAAATGGTTTAGATCTTTCGACAGTGGTGTTGGTGACAGATTGTCTCCTCTGAATGTAGGAGAGAAAGAAAAGAAAACTGAATATCTAAACAAAAGAAGACCATCTGGTAAGTAAGATTTTTATGACATTTTGGATGAAAAGAAGGTTTTTGTATAAAAGTTGTTTTGAAATGTAAAAAGTAGATTCTTTATTTTGAATAAATCAGATACTCAGATATAAGAAGATGGGGTATGAGTGCCAATGAGACAACTCTCTATCTAAATACTTGTTGGTGTTTTCTGGTCAACATTTTATGACCTCATCGCTGTGAGACAAATATCAATTAAATGTCATAAAATTGAGACTGATATGACATGTATGAGTTGTACACTGTTTGTTGTTCATCTGAGAGATTTGATATTATATTTCAGATTTATAAATTTTGATTTCACCATTTCCAATATCTTAAATAATTTAGAAAAATGTTCTTTTCTCTTCTTCAATCTAAAAAATCTTTACAAAAGCATTAAAAGACTTAATGCCAAGAAATAAGCAGAAGAGTGGAAAGAGTAAGGATTTATGATAGAGAGTCCTCATTATGTCTTTCATTCTTATTTGTAACAGAGAGCCCTCATTATGTATTTCATTCTTATTTTTGACAGATCCCAAAGAGAGACTCAAGGAAGAAAAAGATGGTATAGTACTGAGTCCCCAGAGGAGGAGTTTTGGGACAGGATGCCATGTGACAGCTCCCGTGATGACAAGACAAGTTAGTTGTCCTGCAGATTATAAGGACGACAACAGGTACTTTATCATGTATAGGCAGACATGTACGATCTGTATTCTCTTTGTGGTTTTCTTTTCAAAACAATCCAAGCTCAGGGGTTCAAATTAGCGGTGGGTTTGTTTGGTTATTTATAAACAATTTTTTACTAAAAATGTAACTTTAAAAAATAAAAGAGGACCTTTAAGTATTTTTGGTCTAATATGCTGGACCATCCTTTGCCTAAAGTAAATTTGAAAGCCTGAAAGCAGTTGTATTATTATACTGCTAAATGTTTGTACACAAAAAAAAATATAATTTGTGGATGAATGAATATTCATTTAAATCTTATTTAAAAATGATTTTATGCCCCACCTACGATAGTAGAGGGGCATTATGTTTTCTGGTCTGTGCCTCCGTTCGTTCGTCCGTCCGTCTGTGCGTCCGTTCGCTTCAGGTTAAAGTTTTTGGTCAAGGTAGTTTTTGAAGAAGTTGAAGTCCAATCAACTTGAAACTTAGTACACATGTTCCCCATGATATGATCTTTCCAATTTTAATGCCAAATTATAGTTTTGACCCCAATTTCGTGGTCCACTGAACATAGAAAATGATAGTGCGAAGTTCAGGTTAAAGTTTTTGGTCAAGGTAGTTTTTGATGAAGTTACAGTTACATCAACTTGAAATTTAGTACACATGTTCCCTATGATATGATTTTTCTAATTTTAATTCCAAATTAAAGGTTTGACCCCAATTTTCACGGTCCACTGAACATAGAAAATGATAGTGCAAGTGGGGCATCCGTGTACTATGGACACATTCTTGTTCATAATGAAATAAAAAACAATAAACCTATGTGCAAAATTGTTTCTGAAAATCATAACATTTTATAAAACAAACAAAGCAAAACATATAGTTAATGGATAAATAATTAGTATAGATTTGTATATTCTACATTATTTTTATGCCCCACCTACGATAGTAGAGGGGCATTATGTTTTCTGGTCTGTGCTTCCGTCCTTCTGTGCGTCTGTTCGTCCGTCCGTCCCACTTCAGGTTAAAGTTTTTAGTCACTGTACTTTTTGATGAAGCTGAATTCCAATCAACTTGAAACTTAGTACACTTGTTGCTTATGATATGATCTTTCTAATTTTAAAGCCAAATTAGACTTTTGACTCCAATTTCACGGTCCACTGAACATAGAAAACGAAAGTGTGAGTTTCAGGTTAAAGTTTTTGGTCAAGTTAGTTTTTGATGAAGTTGAAGTCCAATCAACTTGAAACTTAGTTCACATGTTCCCTATGATATGATCTTTTCTAATATTAATGCCAAATTAGATTTTTTACCGAATTTCACCGTCCATTGAACATGGAAAATGATAGTGAAAATGGGGCATACATGTACTTTGGACACATTCTTGTTTTTTAATAAGCCACAGAATTTTCACAAAATAGAGGTGGTAGAATTGCCAATTATCAATTTAAAGGTTTAAAAGGAAAGATGTAAACAATCACATGTCTATTTTACAGAAATGTCAGACGAATTGGTAGTGGTAGAATCCAAATCGACCGAGATAGAGGAGAAAGAGAACGTGAACCTCAGCATGCTCAGAGGGAGCGTGAACCTCAGAGAGAACGTGACTATAGGGCGATCCGTGATAGATTTGATGATGGAGAGATAGGAGATATGATAACAGGGGAGACAATCGAGGCTACAGAAGGGAGTATGATGACAGGGTAAATATAAAAAAGAAGATGTGGTATGATTACCAATGAGACAACTCTCTACTAGAGGCCAAATGAACCAGAAATTAACAACTGTAGGTCAACGAACGGCCTTCCACAATGAGCTAGCCCATACCGCATAGTAAGCTTTAAAAGGCTATAAATAACAAAATAAAAGTTTGTTTTTACATGAAAAAGTAACCTTGCTATACTAAAGTGTGGAAAAACTATTAAATTTACCTAATTTTGCTTGTACAAAGCTCTATTTTGAAAATGCTAAAAATCTCATAATTGGATTTGATTGGACAGTCACCATTTTGATTGCCTTGAAAAACCAACTATCTCATTTACATAATTTAAAAAGTTTTTTTCCATCATTTTTCAGAGGGACTTCAGTCGGCATTTCAGCAGAGACAATGGTTAGTATGATACATTTATTATTTATTTATTAGTTTGTTTTTGAATAAATAAATAGTTATAAGTGTAAATACAAAGCTTATTTTAATATCAAATACTTATAAATTGTTTAGCAATATTTCATTTTCATTACTAAGTCAGAAATTCAACAGTGAATACTATTCATCCTACATAGTAATTTTAAACTATCATCTTCTTGAATTGTTGAAATCTCATTTCATGTATGTCATGTGGCAGAGTTAAAAAATAATAAATTGGTAGCCATATAAATTTTGATTTTAGAAAAAAAAAAATCAGATTTTGTGTAATTGTTTAAGTCTGTCCTTTCAGTTTGAAATGAATATACATTGACTTGAAATTAACCTTCACCTTGTCCAAATCTTGAAAATTGTCTAGTGATAAATGTAAATCTGAGTGTTTTGTGTCAATTGTAGGTCGTAACAGACACGATTCTTACCGTCACCGTGAAGAAGAGGAGCCAGAATGGTTCTCAGAGGGACCCACCAGTCAAAATGATCGCATAGAACTTCACGGATTTGAAGGCCCCAGAGAGGTCAAAGAGGAACATGTGAAGGGCAAGGACGATGAAGAAGACGATAACAACATGGATACTGGATTTGATGAGGAATATCACGAAGAGGCTCAACAGGATGAATCAAATAGTAAGGAAACTTCATTTCAGATATTGAATTCAAACAAACATATTTGATGGGGCATTTATTGTTACCTTTACAGTCAGTCTATGTATGGCTGTCCTTATGAAAGTATGTCCCAAAATTGGTTTCTGTTCTCTAACTTTAGTTTGCCTCATTCAAATACTATGAAACTTATACACTATGCTTGCTACCACAAAAGTCAGATAATGAACCAATTTGATTGGCTTCATTTTAATGTTCTTGAGTTTGTCCCTTTCAAACATTATATGCAAACAGGCATCATCTGTGTATTATGGACACATTTATTGTATTATAAAAGCACATTTTTTATGCTGTTTCATTTTACAGAAAGTTCAGAAGTAAAAGTAGCTGATGTGAAGGAAAGAAATGGAAGTCTGGAGACAAATGAGTCAAGTTCACCTGAAGAATCAAATAACTCTGGCAGTCTACATGTCCAATCACCACAGGCAACAAACTTGTTTGACTTTAATGAGTTCTTCAAGATAGAAAACCTTCCAGGCTTAAATGTATGTATTTTGGTATCAACATTTAAAATTGTATTTCTAATTCGTTAATATAATCACTTTTTGAACATTGACTTTGCCATGCCAAACAAACAAACAAAAAACCACTAAGAGTCAAACAACAGCACAAAAACACAACTGACAACCAAAGACTGGGTGATATTTTGGGCTCCATAAGGATAAAAAGGAAACTGCTTCTCATGTAGCACCTGTTATGTTGCTCATGTAAGTGCAAAATTCAGTTTAATTTGGTGGGTCACAATGAAAAGATTAGCTATACCTTGTATCTTATCCAGCAAAAGTGATATTGGAGAAGAAATAAAAGTTGGCATCACTACACTACACTTTTGCTATTTATGTTAATAAACTGCTTTTTCTCTAGATATCAAATTGTTATTTACATTTGAGCATAATTAATTTTGATTGTTGTATTACAATAGGACTTATTGACTTTGTAGGAAGGGGGTAGTCCCACTGCTGAAGTACAGACTGGATTCCAGAGTCGATTCAGTCGCTGGTTCTCCTCCCAGCATGGAGGAGGCAGTATGGGTAATAGCCGAGAGAACAGTCGTAGATCGTCAATCAATGAAGACTTTGGATATCTCAATGGTCAGTAATTTTACACTTATATTCAATTGAAGTAGTTGTTGGTATAATAATAATAAATTCCATGCTGTACATCACTGTATGACTATTTATTTAAATTTAATATTTAATCAATAATTTTTTTAAAAGTCTTAATGGATTGGCCTGGATTTTTTATACGACCGCAAAATTTGAAAAATTTTTCGTTGTATATTGCTATCACGTTGGCGTCGTCGTCTGCGTCGTCGTCGTCGTCATCGTCTGCGTCGTCGTCATCGTCGTCGTCGTCGTCCGAATACTTTTAGTTTTCGCACTCTAACTTTAGTAAAAGTGAATAGAAATCTATGAAATTTTAACACAAGGTTTATGACCACAAAAGGAAGGTTGGGATTGATTTTGGGAGTTTTAGTTCCAACATTTTAGGATTTAGGGGCCAAAAAGGGCCCAAATAAGCATTTTCTTGGTTTTCGCACTATAACTTTAGTTTAAGTAAATAGAAATCTATGAAATTTTGACATAAGGTTTATGACCACAAAAGAAAGGTTGGGATTGATTTTGGGAGTTTTGGTTCCAACAGTTTAGGAATTAGGGGCCAAAAAAGGGCCCAAATAAGCATTATTCTTGGTTTTCGCACAATAACTTTAGTTTAAGTAAATAGAAATGAATGAAATTTAAACACAATGTTTATGACCACAAAAGGAAGGTTGGTATTGATTTTGGGAGTTTAGGTCCCAACAGTTTAGGAATTAGGGGCCAAAAAGGGACCCAAATAAGCATTTTTTTTGGTTTTCGCACCATAACTTTAGTACAAGTAAATAGAAATCTATGAAATTTAAACACAAGGTTTATGACCATAAAAGGAAGGTTGGTATTGATTTTGGGAGTTTTGGTCCCAACAGTTTAGGAATAAAGGGCCCAAAGGGTCCAGATTTAAACTTTGTTTGATTTTATCAAAAATTGAATAAATGGGGTTCTTTGATATGCCGAATCTAACTGTGTATGTAGATTCTTAATTTTTGGTCCCGTTTTCAAATTGGTCTACATTAAGGTCCAAAGGGTCCAAAATTAAACTTAGTTTGATTTAAACAAAAATTGAATCCTTGGGGTTCTTTGATATGCTGAATCTAAAAATGTACTTAGATTTTTTATTATTGGCCCAGTTTTCAAGTTGGTCCAAATTGGGGTCCAAAATTAAACTTTGTTTGATTTCATCAAAAATTGAATAATTGGGGTTCTTTGATATGCCAAATCTAACTGTGTATGTAGATTCTTAATTTTTGGTCCCATTTTAAAATTGGTTTACATTAACGTCCAAAGGGTCCAAAATTAAACTAAGTTTGATTTTAACAAAAATTGAATTATTGGGCCTCTGTGATATGCTGAATCTAAACATGTACTTAGATTTTTGATTATGGGCCCAGTTTTCAAGTTGGTCCAAATCAGGATCCAAAATTATTATATTAAGTATTGTGCAATAGCAAGAAATTTTCAATTGCACAGTATTCAGCAATAGCAAGAAATCTTCAATTGCACAATATTGTGCAATAGCAAGAAATCTTCAATTGCACAGTATTGTGCAATAGCAAATATTTTCAATTGCACAGTATTCCACAATAGCAAGAAATATCTAATTGCACAATATTGTGCAATAGCAAGAAATTCCAATTGGATTTCAATTGGAGTTATCTTTCTTTGTCCAGAATAGTAGTTGAATCAACTTAAATCATTGTTTTATACAATATACAATGTATATTCACTTTTACTACCAACTGATAGATTAAAACAATCTTTACCATTCAGTGATAACAAGCACTTTTTTTACATTTTAATATTTTATGATGTATTTAAATGAGTAGTTATTGTTGCAAACTTCATTAGAAATTTGAATTGAGATCAGTTTTGAAATAAGGGAAAGGGGGATGTGAAAAAAAAATTGGAGGGTCAATTTTTTTCATTTCAGATTTCATAAATAAAAAGAAAATTTCTTCAAACATTTTTTTGAGAGGATTAATATTCAACAGCATAGTGAATTGCTCAAAGGCAAACATTTTTTTTTTAAGTTCATTAGACCACATTCATTCTGTGTCAGAAACCTATGCTGTGTCAACTATTTAATCACAATCCAAATTTAGAGCTGAATCCAGCTTGAATGTTGTGTCCATACTTGCCCCAACCGTTCAGGGTTCAACCTCTGCGGTCGTATAAAGCTGCACCCTGCAGAGCATCTGGTTTTAAAAGTTTTCCAAAATTTTGAATCTGAAGAATTAGGGTCAATTTGGGGTTAGAATTTGTGTATTGTATGTCTCTTTTAAATATATTTTCAGAACTACTAAGTGGAACCAAAAGTCCAATTGTTCCCTCACCACCACCTAACACCATTAATTCTATGTACGACAAGTCTGTGTTCATGACACCAGGCAACAGCACGTTCTCTGACAAACCACAGTGTATAAGTATGGACATGTCTGTCTCACAGAAAAACATTATAGCTCCAATGTTAAACAGTATATTCCAGAATTCTGGATCTTCTCATCACAAGCGTAATGATAGCAGTAAGTATTTAAAATGCTGAGGTTCACTTGTGCAATATTCCCCCATAATTTAGCATCCTGGTAAACATGGATATTTGAAAAACCATCTTGTTTCTGAAAATTATTGCATCACATCAATAATACAATCTATAAGAAAACCAAGTCAAATTGCATCCCATTTAAGAAATATAGCATCACATTACCATGATGCTAAAAGACCCTGGAGAGAACACTGCTAGTGCAAATTTGTCTTTGCATCCATGAATTTAACCCGCACACAAAAAGTTGTTGCAATTGAATAGTGAATCATTTTTTAACAGTAATTGTATAGATTGCAGCAATCTACAGGACAACAACTTCAATTGAGTAGTAGTTAAAATAGATCTATCGTAATATTTAAGTTAACATATTTGAAATGGAAACCTAGAACAAGACTTAAAAATGAAAATAACTGACATCCTTTGAGAGCTAATTCTATTTATCAAACAGTCAATCCTGAAATCACAATTTTTCATTAAAGTATTTTATTTGTTTACAGACAGCAGTAATTACAGTGTACAGGATGTGGAGGCCCAGCTGAAGGCTTTATTGTTTGGAAGGAAAGACTCCACTGCCTCTAGTAGTGGTAATAACAGTCCTGCTGTGTCCTCTCCTAGAAGTAAGTCTCCATTGTACACAACATAACTGTTTCATTGGTCTAGTGGTAAACATTCCTACTGAAGTTTGTGTTTAATCAAATCATAAACATCTATACATTGGGCCTCAGTAGCCAAGTTCACTTATTTGCCTACAATGATTATGATCCTGTCATTGCTATGTTGTGAGTTCACCCCTGTACCAAATGTTATGATACTTAAAATGCAATGCTTGTTACCTGAAAACACAGATCAAGTTCTAATTTGGGTGGTGTCACTTTCCGGTTTTAGAGTAATACTCTGTTACAAGTGGAAATATTGCTGAATTTTTATACGACCGCAAAATTTTAATTTTTTGGTCGTATATTGCTATCACATTGGCGGCGTCGTCGTCATCGTCGTCCGAATACTTTTAGTTTTCGCACTCTAACTTTAGTAAAAGTGGATAGAAATCAATGAAATTTTAACACAAGGTTTATGACCACAAAAGGAAGGTTGGGATTGATTTTGGGAGTTTTGGTCCCAACATTTTAGGAATTAGGGGCCAAAAAGGGCCCAAATAAGCATTTTCTTGGTTTTCGCACTATAACTTTAGTAAAAGTGGATAGAAATCAATAAAATTTTAACACAAGGTTTATGACCACAAAAGGAAGGTTGGGATTGATTTTGGGAGTTTTGGTCCCAACATTTTAGGAATTAGGGGCCAAAAAGGGCCCAAAAAAGCATTTTCTTGGTTTTCGCACTATAACTTTAGTTTAAGTGAATAGAAATCTATGAAATTTTGACACAAGGTCTATGACCACAAAAGGAAGGTTGGGATTGATTTTTGGAGTTGAGGTCACAACAGTTTATGAATTAGGGGCCAAAAAGGGGCCCAAATAAGCATTGTTTTTGCACCATAACTTTAGTATAAGTAAATAGAAATCTATGAAATTTAAACACAAGGTTTATGACCATAAAAGGAAGGTTGGGTTTGATTTTGGGAGTTTTGGTCCTAACAGTTTAGGAATAAGGGGCCCAAAGGGTCCAAAATTGAACTTTGTGTGATTTCATCAAAAATTGAATAATTGGGGTTCTTTGATATGCCGAATCTAACTATGTATGTAGATTCTTAATTTTTGGTCCAGTTTTCAAATTGGTCTACATTAAGGTCCAAAGGGTCCAAAATTAAACTTAGTTTGATTTTAACAAAAATTGAATCCTTGGGGTTCTTTGATATGCTGAATTTAAAAATGTACTTAGATTTTTAATTATTGGCCTAGTTTTCAAGTTGTCCAAATGGGGGTCCAAAATTAAACTTTGTTTGATTTCATCAAAAATTGAATAAATGGGTTCTTTGATATGCCAAATCTAACTGTGTATGTAGATTCTTAATTTTTGGTCCAGTTTTCAAATTGGTCTACATTAAGGTCCAAAGGGTCCAAAATTAAACTAAGTTTGATTTTAACAAAAATTAAATTCTCGGGCTTATTTGATATGCTTTATCTAAATATGTGCTTTGATTTTTGATTATGGGCCCAGTTTTCAAGTTGGTCCAAATCAGGATTCCATATCAAGTATTGTGCAATAGCAAGAAATTTTCAATTGCACAGTATTGCACAATAGCAAGAAATATCTAATTGCACAATATTGTGCAATAGCAATTAATTTTCAATTGGAGTTATCTTTCTTTGTATAGAATAGTAGTTGATAATATATGTTGGAAATTTGCCAGACATGACTATGATGTCATTTTCTATTTTTATTTGCCAATAACTTTATGTAAATAACTTCATTGGAAATTTGCCAATATAAAATGTTGCTGATGAAGCTTTTTTTCCTTATCTTATCTAAAATGTTTTTAGATAATGTATGTTGGACATTTGCCAGACATGACTATGATGTCATTTTCTATTTTTATTTGCCAATAACTTTATGTAAATAACTTCATTGGAAATTTGCCAATATAAAATGTTGCTGATGAAGTTTTTATATGACCGCAAAATTTGAAAAATTTTTCGTCGTATATTGCTATCACGTTGTCGTCGTCGTCGTCGTCATCGTCCGAATACTTTTAGTTTTCGCACTCTAACTTTAGTAAAACTGAATAGAAATCTATGAAATTTTAACACAAGGTTTATGACCACAAAAGGAAGGTTGGGATTGATTTTGGGAGTTTTGGTCCCAACATTTTAGGAATTAGGGGCCAAAAAGGGCCCAAATAAGCATTTTCTTGGTTTTCGCACTATAACTTTAGTTTAAGTTAATAGAAATCTATGAAATTTTGACACAAAGTTTATGACCACAAAAGAAAGGTTGGGATTGATTTTGGGAGTTTTGGTTCCAACAGTTTAGGAATTAGGGGCCAAAAAAGGGCCCAAATAAGCATTATTCTTGGTTTTCGCACAATAACTTTAGTTTAAGTAAATAGAAATCAATGAAATTTAAACACAATGTTTATGACCACAAAAGGAAGGTTGGTATTGATTTTGGGAGTTGAGGTCCCAACAGTTCAGGAATTAGGGGCCAAAAAGGGACCCAAATAAGCATTTTTCTTGGTTTTCGCACCATAACTTTAGTATAAGTAAATAGAAATGTATGAAATTTAAACACAAGGTTTATGACCATAAAAGGAAGGTTGGTATTGATTTTGGGAGTTTTGGTCCCAACAGTTTAGGAATAAAGGGCCCAAAGGGTCCAAAATTAAACTTTGTTTGATTTCATCAAAAATTGAATAATTGGGGTTCTTTGATATGCCGAATCTAACTGTGTATGTAGATTCTTAATTTTTGGTCCCGTTTTCAAATTGGTCTACATTAAGGTCCAAAGGGTCCAAAATTAAACTTAGTTTGATTTTAACAAAAATTGAATCCTTGGGGTTCTTTGATATGCTGAATCTAAAAATGTACTTAGATTTTTGATTATTGGCCCAGTTTTCAAGTTGGTCCAAATCGGGGTCCAAAATTAAACTTTGTTTGATTTCATCAAAAATTGAATAATTGGGGTTCTTTGATATGCCAAATCTAACTGTGTATGTAGATTCTTAATTGTTGGTCCCGTTTTAAAATTGGTCTACATTAAAGTCCGAAGGGTCCAAAATTAAACTAAGTTTGATTTTAACAAAAATTGAATTCTTGGACCTCTTTGATATGCTGAATCTAAACATGTACTTAGATTTTTGATTATGGGCCCAGTTTTCAAGTTGGTCCAAATCAGGATCCAAAATTATTATATTAAGTATTGTGCAATAGCAAGAAATTTTCAATTGCACAGTATTCAGCAATAGCAAGAAATCTTCAATTGCACAGTATTGTGCAATAGCAAGAAATCTTCAATTGCACAGTATTGTGCAATAGCAAATATTTTCAATTGCACAGTATTGCACAATAGCAAGAAATATCTAATTGCACAATATTGTGCAATAGCAAGAAATTCCAATTGGATTTCAATTGGAGTTATCTTTCTTTGTCCAGAATAGTAGTTGAATCAACTTAAATCATTGTTTTATACAATATATAATGTATATTCACTTTTACTACCAACTGATAGATTAAAACAATCGGATTCCATATCAAGTATTGTGCAATAGCAAGAAATTTTCAATTGCACAGTATTGCACAATAGCAAGAAATATCTAATTGCACAATATTGTGCAATAGCAATTAATTTTCAATTGGAGTTATCTTTCTTTGTATAGAAAAGTAGTTTATTATATATGTTGAAAATTTGTGATACATGACTATGATGTCATTTTCTATTTTTATTGCCAATAACTTTATGTAAATAACTTCATTGGAAATTTGCCAATATAAAATGTTGCTGATGAAGCTTTTTTCCTTATCTTATCTAAAATGTTTTTAGATAATGTATGTTGGACATTTGCCAGACATGACTATGATGTCATTTTCTATTTTTATTTGCCAATAACTTTATGTAAATCACTTCATTGGAAATTTGCCAATATAAAATGTTGCTGATGAAGTTTTTATTATTGTTTTATACAATAAACAATGTATATTCACTTTTACTACCAACCAATCTTTACCATTCAGTGATAACAAGCACTTTATTTTACATTTTAATATTTTATGATGTATTTAAAAGAGTAGTTATTGTTGCAAACTCCATTAGAAATTTGAATTGATATCAGTTTTGGAAAAAGGGAAACGGGGATGTGAAAAAAAAGGGGGGGGGGTTAAATTTTTCTCATTTCAGATTTCATAAATAAAAAGAAAATTTCTTCAAACATTTTTTTGAGAGGATTAATATTCAACAGCATAGTGAATTGCTCAAAGGCAAAAAAAAAACTTTTAAGTACATTAGACCACATTCATTCTGTGTCAGAAACCTATGCTGTGTCAACTATTTAATTTTAGATTTAAAAAGTTTGAAGAAGAAATCTTTAATTGATTTGTAAAATCTTGACATTTGTTTTGTGTAAAAAAACAACATGTAATGTCAAATATTTGATCACAATCCAAATTCAGAGCTGTATCACGCTTGAATGTTTTGTCCATACTTGCCCCAACTGTTCAGGGTTCGACCTCTGCGGTCGTATAAAGCTGCGCCCTGCGGAGCACCTGGTTTATATTGTTTTATACAATAAACAATGTATATTCACTTTTACTACCAACCAATCTTTACCATTCAGTGATAACAAGCACTTTATTTTACATTTTAATATTTTATGATGTATTTAAATGAGTAGTTATTGTTGCAAACTCCATTAGAAATTTGAATTGATATTAGTTTTGGAAAAAGGGAAACGGGGATGTGAAAAAAAAGGGGGGGGGGTTTAAATTTTTCTCATTTCAGATTTCATAAATAAAAAGAAAATTTCTTCAAACATTTTTTTGAGAGGATTAATATTCAACAGCATAGTGAATTGCTCAAAGGCAAAAAAAACCTTTTAAGTTCATAAGACCACATTCATTCTGTGTCAGAAACCTATGCTGTGAACTATTTAATTTTAGATTTAAAAAGTTTGAAGAAGAAATCTTTAATTGATTTGTAAAATCTTGACATTTGTTTTGTGTAAAAAAACAACATGTAATGTCAAAATTTGATCACAATCCAAATTCAGAGCTGTATCACGCTTGAATGTTTTGTCCATACTTGCCCCAACTGTTCAGGGTTCGACCTCTGCGGTCGTATAAAGCTGCGCCCGGAGCACCTGGTTCAATTCTGTTCTCTAACTAAAGTTTGCGCCTCAACCAGATGAACATTATGAAACTTATACACAATGTTAATTACCACAAAACTCAGATCAATTTTAAATTTGGGTTACATAATTTAAGAGTTATGTCCCTTTATAATGTAATATGCAAGCAGGGGCATCCTAATCTGTGTCCCATAGATTCATTCTCCATTTATTTATGTACTTGAAAAAGATTTGACAATGTTAATTTTGTTAATAGATGTGCCATACATCAAGACTGTACAGGAACTGGAAGCTGATATGAAGCCAACGACCACACCTGGTGGACATAACTACCCACAGCAACCAATCCCCCACCCACTGGCAATGAATCATCACAAGATTGAAAGACAGAACAGAATGACGCCTCCTGGTGCAAGAATGACTCCTCCTGGTGTGAGAATGACTCCTCCTACTGTGATTCACCATCACCAACCACACCAGCAACAACATCAGCAGCATCAGCAGCCCTCGTCTCAACAATCTTCCCGACGATCAAGTGAAGATGAAGGAGATTTGACGGCATTTAATAAATTATTGAGTCTGATGCAAGCTGGGGCAGCCGCAGCTGTAGAGTCACCTAAAATTCCAGTAAGTTTCTGTTACATTGTAATGTTTGAAATCTGAATATTGTAATATGTGTTATTATCGCTCTTTTACAAAATTTTCCTTTGATCTTACTGATTGGTAATTTCCTTTCTCAGCACAGTAGACATAGTAGAGTGATATGAAAAGTTATTGCTAGAAACTGTGAGCGCACTTTGGTTTGTCAATGAAATTGACAACATCGTCATAAGAAAAATAGTGATACACAGATTATCGTCGGTCATCTCACCTCGATTGTAATTCTCATTTTTTCCCTACTGGCTCCAGCAAGAAAATCAATCTGGTTGAGATGATCAATGATAATCTATAAATATTATTTTCCTAACAACAAAGATATTCTTTTTACTATGTTTAACTGAAATAGAAATTATAAAAACTGAAAGAAAAAAAATATTCAAATTTTAAGATATGCGCATTTACAGGAGAATTGATCTCCACTAGATAAAACTTATGGTACACACTAGATACTAATATTGCAAAAATCAAACACATTTTACAATTGCCAGTTGCGCACACAAGACTACAGACGACTATATAACAGGAGCAAGAAAAAGATAACATTATTATACCCTAATGAAAACAAAGTATTTGTCATATGTCTTGCAAGCATAACTCTTTAGACAGATATCGAAACTTTACACTAAACATTACCTAAGAATGTGGATTAGTGAAATGTTGAAGGGGAGATAATCCATGTAAAATGAAAGGAGTAGATAATCGAATTAACTTAATTCTTTATTTGATTGTCAGAGGGTATCCTTTTGAGAGTTCATTCACAGTTCTAGTTTTATATTGTATAAAGCAATGTTTCCCTCAATGCAAATTTTCCTGGAATGGCACTTGAGGAGGCTCACGGGGAAAAAAATTTAGGCAAAAAAAACCAACATTTTTTTCATTACAAATTTTATTTATTACACTATTAGTTATTACTTTATAATATGGTACAAAAATCAACCAAAAAAATCGATTCGGTTTGGCCCCAGATGACTTAAAATTTGTGCGTTCGTATAATGGTATGATGTCGTCATCGTCTGCGTCGTTGTCCGAAGACACATTAGTTTCCAGACAATAACTTAAGTTTAAGTGAATCAATCTCTATGAAATTTATTAAGAAGGTTCAATACCACAAAAGGAAGGCTGGGATTATGAGTATGATTATAGGGATGATGGTCCCAACCGTTTTGAAATTAGGGGCCCAAAAGGGGTCCAAAACAAGCATTTTTCTACTTTCAGGATATCATCTTGTCAATAAGTATTTCAATTGCTCTGAAATTGTACCACAATGTTTCATTCCACAGTTAGAAGGTTTGAATTGATTTTAGGTGTTATGGTCCCAATGGTTTAGGAACCACTATAGGAAAGTTGGGATTGATATTTGGGGTTATGGTCCCAGCAGTTTCATAATTAGGGGCCTAAAAGGGGCCCAAATAAGCATTTTTGTATTTTCCAGACAATAACTTAAGTGTATAAATATCTCTGAAATAATACCACAAGTTTCCATACCATGAAGGGATGGTTAGTATTGACTTTGGGGGTGGGGTTATTGCTGAAAATGTTTTAAGGTGAAAAGCCAAAAGAGGGTGAAAAACTAGGTTTTTCTGGTCAATGGACAATTAAGACAATTTAAAAAAGCAGTGTAATGGAGGTAACTCAAGAACATTTAACATACAATGTTGGGTATGTTCAGATTTACCTTCCTTGTAAATTATGTATAAAGAAATGTCAGGTTTTGGACTAATTGCAAAAAAAAAAAAGGGAGCTGGTAGTAGTTTTCATTTTTTTCCCCCAAATTTCTCAAAGTTTGAAGAAGAAATCTTTAATTGCACAATATTGTGCAATAGGTTTGTAAGATCTTGACATTTGTTTTGTGTCAGAAACTCATATTATGTCAAAAATTTTATCACAACCCAAATGCAGAGCTGTATCAAGCTTGAATGTTGTGTCCATACTTCAAGTTTTGCCCCAACTGATCTGGGTTTGACCTCTGCGGTCGTATAAGCTGCGCCCTGCAGAGCACCCTGGTTATCATTGAAAAAGCTCCAAATTATCTCCCTTTGGTGCAAAAATACCATTTTTTGGTACTAAAATTGAAATATCTTCTTTAACTCATCGTGACCTATATTTTTATACGACCGCAAATTTTGAAAAAATTTTCGTCGTATATTGCTATCACGTTGGCGTCTGCGTCGTTGTCGTCGTCGTCGTCGTTGTCGTCGTCGTCCGGCGTCCGAATACTTTTAGTTTTCGCACTCTAACTTTAGTAAAAGTGAATAGAAATCTATGAAATTTTAACACAAGGTTTATGACCATAAAAGGAAGGTTGGTATTGATTTTGGGAGTTTTGGTCCCAACATTTTAGGAATAAGGGGCCAAAAAGGGCCCAAATAAGCATTTTCTTGGTTTTTGCACCATAACTTTAGTTTAAGTTAATAGAAATCTATGAAATTTTGACACAAGGTTTATGACCACAAAAGAAAGATTGGGATTGATTTTGGGAGTTTTGGTTTCAATAGTTTAGGAATAAGGGGCCAATAAAGGGCCCAAATAAGCATTTTTCTTGGTTTTTGCACAATAACCTTAGGTTAAGTAAATGGAAATCTATGAAATTTAAACACAATGTTTATGACCACAAAAGGAAGGTTGGTATTTATTTTGGGAGTTTAGGACCCAACAGATTAGGAATTAGGGGCCAAAAAGGGACCCAAATAAGCATTTTTCTTGGTTTTCGCACTATAATGTTAGTATAAGTAAATACAAATCTATGAAATTTAAACACAAGGCTTATGACCATAAAAGGAAGGTTGGTATTGATTTTGGGAGTTTTGGTCCCAACAGTTTAGGAAAAAGGGGCCCAAAGGGTCCAAAATTAAACTTTGTTTGATTTCATCAAAATTGAATAATTGGGGTTCTTTGATATGCCGAATCTAACTGTATATGTAGATTCTCAACTTTTGGTCCCGTTTTCAAATTGGTCTACATTAAGGTCCAAAGGGTCCAAAATTAAACTTAGTTTGATTTTGACAAAAAATGAATCGGTTGGGTTCTTTGATATGTTGAATCTAAAAATGTACTCAGATTCTTGATTATTGAAGTTTTTTTGGTCCAGTTTTCAAATTGGTCTACATTAAGGTCCAAAGGGTCCAAAATTAAACTTTGTTTGATTTCATCAAAAATTGAATCCTTGGGGTTCTTTGATATGCCAAATCTAACTGTGTATGTAGATTCTTCATTTTTGGTCCTGTTTTCAAATTTCAAATTCTACATTAAAGTTCAAAGGGTCCAAAATAAAACTAAGTTTGATTTTAACAAAAATTGAATTCTTGGGCCTCTTTGATATGCTGAATCTAAACATGTACTTAGATTTTTGATTATGGGCCCAGTTTTCAAGTTGGTCCAAATCAGGATCTAAAATTATTATATTAAGTATTGTGCAATAGCAAGTCTTTTCAATTGCACAGTATTGTGCAATGGCAAGAAATATCTAATTGCACAATATTGTGAAATAGCAAATTTTTTTTTAATTAGAGTTATCTTTCTTTGTCCAGAATAGTAAGCAAGAAATATCCTATTTGTGCAATAGCAAGAATTTTTTTTAATTGGAGTTATCTTTCTTTGTCCAGAATCAACTTAAATCTTTGTTATATACAATATACAATGTATATACACTTTTTACTACCAACTGATAAATTTAAATAATCTTTACCATTCAGTGATAACAAGCAGTTTTTTTACATCTTAATATTTTATGATGTATTTAAATGAGTAGTTATTGTTGCAAACTCCATTAGAAATTTGAATTGATAGCAGTTTTGAAAAAGGGAAACGGGGATGTGAAAAAAAAGGGGGGGGGGGTTAAATTTTTCTCATTTCAGATTTCATAAATAAAAAGAAAATTTCTTCAAACATTTTTTTGAGAGGATTAATATTCAACAGCATAGTGATTTGCTCAAAGGCAAAAAAAACCTTTTAAGTTCATTAGACCACATTCATTCTGTGTCAGAAACCTATGCTGTGTCAACTATTTAATTTTAGATTTAAAAAGATTGAAGAAGAAATCTTTAATTGATTTGTAAAATCTTGGCATTTGTTTTGTGTAAAAAAAAAAACCATGTAATGTCAAAAATTTGATCACAATCCAAATTCAGAGCTGTATCATGCTTGAATGTTTTGTCCATACTTGCCCCAACTGTTCAGGGTTCGACCTCTGCGGTCGTATAAAGCTGCGCCCTGCGGAGCACCTGGTTATTATTGTTTTCAAAAAGCTTTACATAAACTAAATAATTGTAAAGTTTTAGCGATTTCTGTAATTAAGTTCTTTTTTTATTTCGATATTACCTTTATTTCTCCTATTAGTTCAATAGAAAAAAAGGACATTAACAAAAATGTATGCTTCTTTTGGAGGCAGATTGTGAGCTTAAATGAACGGTGACCCCATTTTTTTATTTCATTTTTTTATTAAGTATATATTAAATAAAATTGAGAAAGGAAATGGGGAATGTGTCAAAGTGACAACAACCCGACCATAGGGCAGACAAATAAAGTTCATTTATGAAAAAATATAGAGAAATCCTATATTAGGAAAAAAAATTGATTTAGACCCGCGAGCCCCCTTTAACTGATACTCCATAAGTTAAAGTACTTGTACAATCTCCAATCCAGATTCTTATTATTTCAGACTCGACAGGAGACCAGGGTTCCTTCCCCACCACAACAGATGATGCAGGCTAGACCTCAGACTCCAAACAGTCAACAGACTCAAGCTCAAATTGCACAAAATGAATTCTTACAGGTAAGCTTATCTGTATTGCCATATCAGGAATGAGAGCTGGACTTTGAAAAATCAGACAGCCCCTTTATATCTATGTTAAAATAATATGATATCAATAGAGGCTTAATGTCTGAGCTGATTCAAGTGTCTGAAATTTCTATCCTTGTTCTTTACGTTTTAATTTTCAGATTGAATATATTTGTACTTTATATTGGGTGTCATAAAAAATTGTTGACCCTAAAGTTGTTCTGTACTAACTAAACTTTATTACATAGCTACCAATTAGTTGCTCATAAACTATGTGAATGAGCCAATGGATAATTTTAAAATTGGGTGATACTAAAAATAGTAGATAGCCTTTCTGCATGGTCACAAGCAAGAGTAAATCTGTACTGCCTCGGAAATGAGAATTTTTCACACTTATTTATACTAGTTAATAGAGAGGGAAAAATATTCAGTTAACATGTAAAAGGGCATGACGTTCAGCTGATAGGTACAGGCATGATTAGCATAGAGACAACAAACTGGAGATTTATGAATCATATGAATAATGTATGTTTGCCTTTACAGATTTGAGTTTAATTTGAGTCAATTTTCTATAACTCCACTTTCTTTTTCACGTAAAATGTGCTGACTGCAAGTACCTAAATATTCAAAAGTCATGTTTAAATGGCAGATATGGAGTTAATTATGACACAAAGACAACCACAAGTATAAGTTTGATTAACTTGTCTTATTCCTTTTGCATTTTTGGGCATATAAAATATTTTTAATCTAAACCCCAAGCTGTTAGTTAACAAGACCTTCTTACAATGATATGGTTTCTTTTCAGGCTTTACTTCGTAACAAGGAGCAACAGAACCTGATTAGACAGCAGGCTCTGATGAAGATGAATTACATGACAAAACAATCCACGCCTCTTGCCCAGCCAACACCTTTAGGTCAGCAGACACCAGTTGGCTTACGAACAACCTTGCCCGAATCATTGGCAAATTATATCAAACAGAACCCAACCATCATTACAAAATCAGCCTCCCCAACCCCTCCGCCTCAAACTGTCCTTCAACAGCCACAGGCTCCAACCATGATGAATATCATACAGAACACATCCACACCTAGAGCTCCATCACCGACACCACAACAAGTCATTCCAAACTTCATGCCACAGCCAACATCATCACCTCGTGTACCTTCACCAATCAGTAAGTCACAAGTTTTGTTTTCAATTACTGTGGATTCATTTATTTTCATGGATTGAGGAAACATTGAATTTTCTTTCATATTTGATTTCGTCAATTCATGGTTTTTCAAAAGTCTGAATTTGATCAAATTTGCAATTATTAAACATTTAAATTCCTGGTTTCCCTGTACCCACAAAATCCATGAAAATTAACAGAGAAAAATGAATAGTAGTGGATAGGCTTTATTGGCCAACTGTTGAAAATCAGATCTTTCACTCTGCTATGTCATATATGTAAGACTTCATCGTCACAGATAAGGCCGAGAAAAAAAAGATCGATGTTTCCGGTAACCCGACCGACCCTGTTTTTTAGCCCCGACCCTAACTTTTTTATTTCGACCTACCGACCCTATTTTTCAAAATGATGTTACCGGAAACACATATCTTTTTTTTTTTTAGGCCTAAGTAGGATCTGAAGACATACTGTAAAGGGTCATGTTCAGATGATCTTATAGCATCCAAATACATATTTCCATACAATATTTTTTATAGAATTTGTTACTTTGAATTGTCAAAGAAAAGTATTTGGTTAAATTGAAATAATTAAGAATATAGCCTGGTTTTACCCAAATAGGTAAAAATGGTTTGAAAAATACTTTTACATTCTATTTCTTCTCTTTTAAAAAAAAATATGCACCCTATTCAATATGGCTGATATAACCATGAAGTGGCCTATTCTGTAATTTTGCCAAATTCAGCAATGATGTTGTCAGAAATCTGAACTTTCTCTAACTAAAATATAAACATTAAATCTAGATCTCTATCAGCTTCACTACAGTATATGCCTGAAGTTTAATCTATATATATTTAAGGGGGTAGACCTTGGTTCAGGGAGATAACTCTTTAAATCAGTTAAGCGTTTGTAAAAGTCAAGTTCATCAATGTATTTTAAGCATTTACCTGAAACAGATCGAAATTAATCTATGTAACCTAGAAGCTTAGAATATATTTTTGAAAATGGTTGACACAAAACGTACTGATGATTTTAAGAGTTATTTTCCTTAACCTAGGTCTACCTCCTTAAGATAATAATAAATATAAATACATTATTTGTATGCTTTGTTATTTTAGTGTTTAGTCAGCAACCACCAATGCATCTCAATGCGCCATCACCGATCCATCCATCACAGTTGACAAGTACATCACCCATCAATGTACCAGCGGTCTCTATGTCTGTAAGTAAACATCCAAAGTTGGCAAATACATTACACAATAAGAAAATTGTCAAAGTAAACGAGTACACAAACTTTCAATATCCAACAGTCTATATGAAAGTTGATAAATAAATTACCCATTAATGTTCCAACAGTTGTCATGTCTCCTGGCTAGTGCAGCATAACTATACAATTAAATCGTGCAGCAACCAAGATGTTTTTATATTTTTAGAATGAAAATTAATTATTTTTGAGATAACTGCACCATTCAAAGGTATCTGCCTAAACTGTTGATGGGTTTTTCATTTGCTTCATTTAAATCCTTAGATATTTTGGTCAAATAAAATGTTTTGATTATTTCTAGCTATTGCTTGACACTTTAACTTAAAGAAACCTTTAAAAAAGTGCCTTATTTAATTTACCTTAACCATACATTTTCAGTCGACTGCTTCAATAAGGCCACCTGTTATCCACCGTGGACCAAGTCCACAGGAACTTATAGCTCATACACAAGCCATAATGCAGACAGCTTTACTTAAAAAACAACTGGAAGATCAAAAAGAAAGATTTATGAAGAAACAACAAGAGAGGTATTCTACTAATATATCTCTTTTGCATTTCAAATGAATATTGATAAGACTTTGCAGTAGCTGGTTAATCAACAACTATCTGAGCAGAATTACATGTAAATGTACCAGCAATCTCATTTATGTCTGAGTTTTAGTATGACTAGATGGAATTTTGTAAAATTTATTTATACCTGCATGTTTTAGATAGAAATAAGATGTGGTATGACTGTCAATGAGACAACTCTCCATCCAGGTCACAATGTGTTAAGAGTAAACTATAATAGGTTTTTGTCGAGCCTGCAACTTTTGTTGCAGAAAGCTCGACATAGGGATAGTGATCCGGCGGCGGCGGCGGCGGCGGTGTTAGCTAACTTCTTAAAAGCTTTATATTTTAGAAGGTGGACGACCTGGATGCTTCATACTTTGTATATAGATGCCTCATGTTACGAAGTTTCCGTCAGTCACATGTCCAATGTCCTTGACCTCATTTTCATGGTTCAGTGACCACTTGAAAAAAAAGTTCAGATTTTTTGTAATGTTGAATTCTCTCTTATTATAAGTAATAGGATACCTATATTTGATATGTGCCTACCTTGAAAGGTCCTCATGTCTGTCAGACAGTTTTCACTTGACCTCGACCTCATTTCATGGATCAGTGAACAAGGTTAAGTTTTGGTGGTCAAGTCCATATCTCAGATACTACAAGCAATAGGGCTAGTATATTCGGTGTATGGAAGGACTGTAAGGTGTACATGTCCAACTGGCAGGTGTCATCTGACCTTGACCTCATTTTCATGGTTCAGTGGTTATAGTTAAATTTTTGTGTTTTGGTCTGTTTTTCTCATACTATATGCAATAGGTCTACTATATTTGTTGTATGGAATGATTGTAAGGTGTACCTATCTAGCGGGCAGATGTCATGTGACCTTGACCTCATTTTCATGGTTCAGTGGTCAAAGTTAAGTTTTTGAGTTTTGGTCTTTTTATCTAATACTATATGCCATAGGTCATCTATATTTGGTGTCTGGAAATATGTTATGATCTTTATGTCAGTCGCGCAGGTTTTGTTTGACCGTGACCTCATTTTCACGGTTCATTGCACAGTGTTAAGTTTTTGTGTTTTAAACTATAAGTAATAGGTCAACTATATATGTTGTATAGAAGCATTGTTAGCTGTACATGTCTGCCTGGCATGGTTCATCTGACCTTGACCTCATTTTCAAGGTTCATTGGTTTTTGTTTAGTTATCTTGGTTAATGTTAAGTTTATGTGACAGTTGTATTAAAGCTTAGCTTTATACTTAGGACTATCAACATAATATCAATGATTAGTATAGAAGGCGAGACATTTCAGCGTGTCCACTCTTGTGATTCTATAGGATTCTGACGTTTTTTTCCTTCTTAAAATCTCCTGGTTACACTGACAATAGTGGCTGAAAAATATTTTGATTATATGTGTGATACACTTATGTGCAGTAACATCATGCGACAGATTTTTTACAATAACTTTGCATGCAAACAGATGACATGAAGTCAAATTTATTACTTGCAAGACAATAATATATCATGGATGATTTTAATTTATTTTGACAAAAATTGAACGAAGCTGACGATTTATAGCAAATAATTGTTTATTCTAATGCAACAACGTTTGTAACGTTCATTTTGATTGGATAACGTCACTTTCTTACATGGCATCAATTGACAATTGATGCTATGGGACGTACGCGCAAGCGCAGACGGCATATGACAGATTTTAAATACATGTTTTAACGTTATTTTCTGTCAGTTTCATTAGAATGGAGATAACAATATTGTATTTTAAGCTCTGATGGCATCAATTGGGGATTTGATGGTCGCAAATACCCGTTTACTGTCTCCGCTAACGCCTCGCCAGTAAAATTAATTTGCGACCATCAAATCCCCAATTGATGCCGTCGGAGCTTAAAATACAATACAGTTATCTCCTAAATATTGTGTTCTTGTAAATGTTTGGAACCAGAAAAAATAACTTAATCATTTTTCAAATTAAACTTGAAATATTAGATAATGCTGTTTTAAGAATATGTTGATACAGTTTTATTGTAAAAAGTCAGCAGGGAAAATATGTCTTATCATACTTATTCCTCTTATAAAAACTATATTGTAATATAAAGGAGTAGGGGCAATAAGGCCCTTATTTGGCCCAAAATTTACTGCAAATTTAAAAGTTATCATACATATTTTTAAATTACTGAAAAGTATCTCAGGTAGAAGGAATTCAGAAAAACAAAATAGTTTTGGACATTGAACAAGTTATCATGGCAACAAATCATGCCTTAATTTGCATATTTTGTAAAATTTTGTGATTTTCCTTGTTTTTCATCAAATTTAAAGTATATTTTCGATTGTAAAAGTATGTGCGCACCCAAGAAACAACTTTATATTTGGTGAGATTATGTCAATAGTAATAATAAAGCTTCAGTTTAATTATTTGGTTGTTTCTTGGCTGCGCACGATGTTTCCACAACAGAAATAAAGATGGAAAACTGCATAAATTCTGAATTTTCATCGTTTTTCTGAAAACAGTACATATTATGACGTAATTGTGACGTCATCACATAAGAATCTTAATGTTTTTCATTTATATTTCTTGACCCTATGCAATTCTAAAGATTATGTGCCAATTTGAAAAAGTTATCAAACATTTTATTTTCTTGGGCCAAAACCAGGCCTTAATGCCCCTACTCCTTTGTAATGAAAAAAATAAAAATAATAATTGATTTTAAAAAGAAGAATTTTTATGCCCCACCTACGATAGTAGAGGGGCATTATGTTTTCTGGTCTGTGCGTCCGTCCGTTCGTTCGTCCGTCCGTCCGTTCGTTCGTCCGTCCGTCCGTCCGTTCGTCCGTCCGTCTGTCCGTTCGTTCGTCCGTCCGTCTGTCCCGCTTCAGGTTAAAGTTTTTGGTCAAGGTAGTTTTTGATGAAGTTTAAGTCCAATCGACTTCAAACTTAGTACACATGTCCCCTATGATATGATCTTTCTAATTTTAATGCCAAATTAGAGTTTTTACCCCAATTTCACGGTCCACTGAACATGGAAAATGATAGTGCGAGTGGGGCATTCGTGTACTGAGGACACATTCTTGTTAATAATATGTAATTTTAACATTTGTAGGGCCAAGTCACCTAACCCTACAGGAACACCTATTCCATCAAAGTCACCAAGTATGATGCCGATGCCCATGTCCAACAATCCAGTTATTGTTAATAATCAACCAAAG
The DNA here is from genome assembly GCA_019925275.1 of Mytilus edulis. Lineage (NCBI taxonomy): Eukaryota > Metazoa > Mollusca > Bivalvia > Mytilida > Mytilidae > Mytilus > Mytilus edulis. The sequence continues at coordinate 111,124,637 of CM034360.1, forward strand.
GTAGGTCTTACACAACTCAGACATGATCTATGAATCAACTCTGAAACTTTTTTTCAATTAAAAACTTGTCATTCTTAAAAAATAACCGACATACTAGTACATTCAGCAAATGTTTAAACATCTTACATGAAATTTTTTAAGACATATTTACTACATAACCTGTCCAGCTATAACCAAATGTAGGAGCAGAGACTGGTACATGATAAGTAAAGAACTGGCCTTTTTTGTTTCAGCCTGCAGTGTCAGTAGCTTTTACACCAACTTCAGTGATGAGAAAGATGCATTCAGACAAAGCCAGTGAAAAGGACAAACAGAAACCAGAGATGGGAGAAGGTTAGATTAAAAAATTGCTTGATCTAGGATTGTAAATGTTGTTGTTTGAATAATTACTTCTTTCAGTTCTTATTTCTTGCATTGAAATTTGTTTGGTGTGGCTCTACATATTCAATTAATAGAACTGCTAAACCAATCAGTATACATAAATTTCTGCAGGAAATGACTCTTAGCATTTAAATTATAGTCTAATCTTTAAAAGGTTGATGGAATTGTTACTGCAAACATCTACTTCCACAGCTGTTATTAAATACATCTTAAAACATTTTTTGTATGTTTTCATATTTTATAAATTTCTTTGCCATTGACAACTATTTATGTAATATTATTTTCTGTAAATTGTTTACATCTTGAGCAGTTATCTGTTGGAGAAAATAGTATGCCCCCAAAAATGCAATAGATAAACCTAGTATTAAATTTCATCATTCTTATTCTACAGAAATTTTGGTACATAATCATGATAATTAGCCTTGTCAAAAAGTTAGGAATTAAACAATCTACAGCATAATACTTTATGTTTAATACAGTGATCTTTGACTATTTATTGAACATCAAGATCTCACTCCTCTTATTAGGAACACCAGCGCCTCCTCCACCAATAAGACAATTAATACGACCTGATGGGTCATTGAATGATGAAGACCACAATAGTCCAAATAATGAAATTGACAGACACCTAAACAACAAGTACCAAGAGTCGAGGAATGGTCCTCAGTCAGATCAACAGTTCAACACTCATGTGCCTCCTCCTGGATATTCTATGGGGTCCAGTACAGGGAACATTGAACAGGTAAATAAAACACCCATATTTGTGTGTATTATGGTAACAAAGACAAAAAATATGTTGAAGGACATACTTTGACCTATAAATGTTTACTTTGTACAAATTGTGACTAGGATGGAGAGTTGTCTCATTGGAACTCGTACTACATCTTCCTATTTCTATGTATATTTCATGAGGAATATATTTTTCGCTAGTTTTCTTGATTAAGATAAAATCACAAAAATGTACCCTCATGTTCATTTGTTCATCAAGGAGTAGCAGGATTTGAGTAAGCAAAAACCCATAATGAAAACTATTTCAAAGAAGCTTGCCTTGTTAATACTCAAAATAAGCAACGTTACAAAGTAAATGTATGTATTTGACTCTAAAATCATTATTTTGATAATTCCCATATAAATCAAACAAAAGCTCTGCCTGCTTTCTTCTATATATACTGAAAGTTCAAAAATTATTGTGTGCACTTATTATTGAGATTTTGTCGGTTTAGACTACTATGTGTTTTAATTTTTTGCGATATTGAGAAAAGTCCTATTGAAATTCATATAAAAAATCTTAAAACGTGAGTTTAATTTATAACGATAATTCAGTATACCAATCTACTTTATTATTTTGTGCACAAAGAAAGACTTCCATGATTTGATTTTTGTGCTGCTTCATATCTTTACAATAAATTTGAAGGAAAAATCTACAGGCTTCTTTATGTTACTTACAGGGAACAGGTGCAAATAAAAATTCTCGTCCTGGACCAAATATGATGTCTAACATGATGCAAGCCAATGGACCACTTCCACAGATGAGTGGGCCTCCACCACTTTTGTCAACACAATTATCCACTCCTGGTAGACCAATTGTCAAAGGTGTGTTTTTACATGTTTTTATACGACCGCAAAATTTGAAAAAATTTTCGTCGTATATTGCTATCACGTTGGCGTCGTCGTCGTCGTTATCTGCATCGTCGTCGTCGTCGTCCGAATACTTCTAGTTTTCGCACTCTAACTTTAGTAAAAGTGAATGGAAATCTATGAAATTTTAACACAAGGTTTATGACCACAAAAGGAAGGTTGGTATTGATTTTGGGAGTTTTGGTTCCAACATTTTAGGAATTAGGGGCCAAAAAGGGCCCAAATAAGCATTTTCTTGGTTTTCGAACTATAACTTTAGTTTAAGTGAATAGAAATCTATGAAATTTTGACACAAGGTTTATGACCACAAAAGAACGGTTGGGATTGATTTTGGGAGTTTTGGTTTCAACAGTTTAGGAATTAGGGGCCAAAAAAGGGCCCAAATAAGCATTATTCTTGGTTTTCGCACAATAACTTTAGTTTAAGTAAATAGAAATCAATGAAATTTAAACACAATGTTAATGACTACCAAAGGAAGGTTGGTATTGATTTTGGGAGTTAAGTTCCCAACAGTTTAGGAATTAGGGGCCAAAAAGGGACCCAAATAAGCATTTTTCTTGGTTTTCGCACCATAACGTTAGTATAAGTAAATAGAAATCTATGAAATTTAAACACAAGGTTTATGACCATAAAAGGAAGGTTGGTATTGATTTTGGGAGTTTTGGTCCCAACATAATAAGGGGCCCAAAGGGTCCAAAATTAAACTTTGTTTGATTTCATCAAAATTGAATAATTAGGGTTCTTTGATATGCCGAATCTAACTGTCATGACTGTGTATGTAGATTCTTAACTTTTGGTCCCGTTTTCAAATTGGTCTACATTAAGGTCCAAAGGGTCCAAAATTAAACTTAGTTTGATTTTGACAAAAAATGAATCAGTTAGGTTCTTTGATATGCTGAATCTAAAAATGTACTTAGAATCTTGATTATTGGCCCAGTTTTCAAGTTGGCCCAAATCGGGGTCCAAAATTAAACTTTGTTTGATTTCATCAAAAATTGAATAAATGGGGTTCTTTGATATACCAAATCTAACTGTGTATGTAGATTCTTCATTTTTGGTCCTGTTTTCAAATTGGTCTACACTAAAGTCCAAAGGGTCCAAAATTAAACTTAGTCTGATTTTAACAAAAATTGAAATCTTGGGGTTCTTTGATATGCTGAATCCAAAAATGTACTTAGATTTTTTATTATGGGCCCAGTTTTCAAGTTGGTCCAAATCAGGATCTAAAATTATTATATTAAGTATTGTGCAATAGCAAGTCTTTTCAATTGCACAGTATTGCGCAATGGCAAGAAATATCTAATTGCACAATATTGTGAAATAGCAAATTTTTTTTTAATTAGAGTTATCTTTCTTTGTCCAGAATAGTAAGCAAGAAATATCTAATTGCAAAATATTGTGCAATAGCAAGATTTTTTTTTAATTGGAGTTATCTTTCTTTGTCCAGAATCAACTTAAATCTTTGTTATATACAATATACAATGTATATTCACTTTTTACTACCAACTGAACAATTAAAATAAAATTTACCATTCAGTGATAACAAGCAGTTTTTTTACATCTTAATATTTTATGATGTATTTAAATGAGTAGTTATTGTTGCAAACTCCATTAGAAATTTTAATTGAGATTAGTTTTGGAATAAGGGAAAGGGGGATGTGATTAAAAAAATTGGGTTCAATTTTTCTCATTTGAAATTTCATAAATAAAAAAGAAAATTTCTTCAAACATTTTTTTGAGAGGATTAATATTCAACAGCATAGTGAATTGCTCTAAGAGAAAACAAAAATTTTAAGTTCATTAGAACACATTCATTCTGTGTCAGAAACCTATGCTGTGTCAACTATTTAATCACAATCCAAATTTAGAGCTGAATCCAGCTTGAATGTTGTTTCCATACTTGCCCCAACCGTTCAGGGTTCAACCTCTGCGGTCGTATAAAGCTACACCCTGCGGAGCATCTGGTTACAGAATAACTTACTATAAATGGCGGCAATGTTGTGTGCTACATTAAATACTTAATTAAGAATGAACAGTTTGACTTATTGTTTTGGGGACCAATTGAGAAATGGTGTTGCATTAATGATAGGTCAAGAGTATGTTTTTAAAAGACTGTTTAGTGTGAAATATAAAGGTATAATTTGAATTTCAGATTTGTTGTCTATCAAAAATTACATTACTGCTAAGTCTTTCATTCAGTTCTCTGTTTAATCCGGCAAGTTCTCTGTTTAATCGGGCATGTTTTCATCCAGTTAATCAGCTGTTAATATTGCTCTTCGAGTAGTATCACAAATATTTCAAACTGATCTAGCATGTAAAATATTTTTAAGATTTTGATCACCTGTAGTCTTTTGGAAGAATGGGATAAATATAAAATTATTAAATTTCCTTTCTGTCATATCTTTGCAGCAGTGAATGTTAGTACCAGTAGTGTAACAGGTGTTATGACACCAAACCAGGTACCTATGCGACAGTTCTCTGTGTCACAGCAACTAAATACTCCTCTGTCCTCTGCCAGTATACAACAGAGGGCTATAATGGGACAGAACACGTTACAGACGGCATCACCCAACATGCCACCCAGACCAATGAACATTTCCCCCAATCCACTGACAAGACCGATCGTTGGGACTCCGGTGTCACAGAACTTTTCAATGGGTATTCCCATAACTGGCCGGATGCCTATCCCACAAGGAGGTGTTAATATGAGCCCAAGTCCTCTTGTTCTACAACAGATGATGCAGGGAGGTATATCACCAGCTACAGCTAGAGGTAATTTATACAGATGAATGTTGTTAGTTTAGGGATTCGAAAGAGTATCGATTGTCCTAAGGTATGACAGGGGAGTTATTTGATGAGTGTTTTAGAAGTGAACCATTTGAGAATTTTTAATTTTGATTGTTGGAAATTTCAGAAAAGTGTTTATTGTCCATTTGTCTGATTTTTGTTTAATCTTTTAATGAAAACCTAATTAGCACTTACCATAAATTTAAGACATTTTATTCTAGTGTTTCTGAGCATTATATACAAGTTAAGGGCATACGATACAGTTCTGATCCCATATTAACAGTTTGATGAAAATTTCCATGTAGGCTATTTTTGCATGATTAAATCAAATTTGTAATAAAAAAATAACGTTCATGTGCTACTTTTTGAGTTAAATGAGGTCGAAATTTTGTATATTTGCTCAAAATTAGGAATTGTGGCCGTATTTTTCCTTTCGAAAGAAAGGCACAACTTTTTTGTTTTAAAAGATAAACACAAATTGTTTTTTGTTAAATAATTTGTAATATCTTTATTTTATAAGTATCCTAAAAATTTATGCATTTTTTATTCAGAAGTAACTCATATTTATCAAATGGTCATGAATTGAGAAAAAAGCGTACTTTTTTGCTGTATATTTATCAAAATTAAAAAAATTGCACTATTTACAGTTTTATAAAATTTGGTCCTTATAATCTCCCTGCAAAATGAAAAAAAATGTTGTTTTAAAAAATAGGGGTCCATGTACTCGTTTTCAAATTAAATCAGTTTGAATGATAAAAATCAGTGGAAAAATGCATCTTTTCCCGATATGTCATAGTTTGACGTCGCGAAAATAACATTTTACTTTAGCAACGTCATTACCTCCCCTATAACTGTATCATATGCCCTTAAGACAGTTTTAATGGATAAGACATGTATTTTTCGGCCTAAATGGGAGATTTTGATGCAATAGTTTAATGGTATTTGTAACTTCAGCTGATTGAGTGCCAATGAGACAACTCTCCTTCCAAGTCACATTTAGTGAAAAAAGTAAACCTTTATAGGTCAAAGTACGCTCTTCAACACGGAGCCTTGGCTAACACTGAACAACAAGCTCTAAATGACCCCCAAAATAATTAGTTTAAAACGATTCAAACAGGAAAACCAAAATTTAATCGATTTATAAAAAAAATACACTTATGAACCACGTTAACAAATGCCAACCACCATGACCACTGAACATAAGCAGGATAAGGGTTTATTCTTTATATTTTAGAAAATGCTCTTAATATAACTAATTGATTATGGTAACATTGTAGTGAATGCACTGAATCAGATTAACCAAATAAACCACCTGAATCAGATGGCTCTACAGGCCCAGCAACAGCAGCAAAGGATGATGGACCCTAGACTTCAAGGTATTCGTGGAATCTATCCACCTTCTACAATGAGTCCACGGACCTCTTTGCAGTCGGCGGGACTTAATATACCCAACTCAATGGGAGTCAACGTTGCCATGAGCCGTGCTTTGTCACCACATGCACTATCTCAGAAACAATGTTAGTGATACTTTCTGCTTAAGAGGGGGCATTTCAATGGTATATTTACGATGGGTTTAAAGATACCACATTTATGAGAAGGGGGACGACAATATCTTTATTGGATATTGTGTCTTGAGTTCAAGAAAACCCTGGTGATTTTTAGTTCAATGGGTCTAAGCTCAGCCTTGATATAGCAATTTAAACTTACTTTAGCGACAATTTTTGCCATGGGGGGGATGAATATTTTCAGGTCAGTGACACCGTCACTATATCAAAGATCTAATCTGACAGCAGCAATAAACTGAAATTTGCAGAACTCCATGTTTGTTGCTTTAGGAAACTTGTTTTTGTTTTTACCATGCATTTAATCATCAAGGAAGTTAGTGTAGTGATTTTCTTTGAAAAAGAATAATTTTGGGTAAAGTTTTGTTCTAGAAAACAAATTCTTTTACCAAAAATTCATTAAGATAGCAATTTTCTTTTTTGTATCAGTAATTTTATATATATATTTTAACATTTCAGCAATGGGTGGACCTGTTTCTCCAGGATTATATAACGGGAACAACAACCTAACAAAACCAGGAGAACCCAATCTGTTCAAGTGGTTTGGTAATGATGTGTTGAAAGGACAAATTCCAAACATGCCACCTCTTCCTCAACAGGGAACCAGAGTCATGACAGTTGACGAAATTGAGCGGTGTTAAATTCAGTGGTGGAATGATGCGCTTTTCCTAACGATCTGGAAATAGGGTGGCATCATTTTATAATAGACTTCCCATTACTTACAATGTGATTGTCATTGGAAGAGGGGAGAGAACAATGGCATAGTGGTGATAGATTCATGTGGTGTTCAGACAGACTCATATGAACAAGTTATAAATTTATGTATAATGACATCAACTTTGTTATCTAATCCAACGATTTTGTAAGCTTGGCACAAGGTCTTTATAAGCTTTTTTGTCAATTTATAAATTACAGGTTTTCATTAGTGTGGTACCTAATACATGAAACAGTGATACATACTTTTTGCTCGATTGCTTAGTTACAACTCGGAAACCTTCTTTTGTCTCTGTAAATATTAATTTTGTGTACAGAAATGTTGTTTTCGCTCAGATTTATTTTGTGAGTGTATATTTTTTTCCCCATGAATATGTAATATTGATTGTATATCCTTGAAATGAAAATGTATGTATATATGTGTTAATTTCTTTTTCGATTGGTTGATTTTGTAAATAGAATGTCTTTTTTTTTTGTGTTGTTTACTTGGCAGATGTAACATATCACACAATCAACTCGTCAGTTTCACTGTAAATAAACAGTATATCATCTCTCAGTTAAAACCTCCATGAATATTTCAAATGTTATTTAGAAACTGTTATTTTTGTGCTAGAGAGTTGTTTCTGTATTGTAAGACAGACCAGTTGTGTCTGTACTAGTCATTTCATTATTTTTGAACACAAGAAAAGTGCTTGGCATTTCGTAACAGATGTTTATATATATATTTTTTGTTTTATTAATATTTTTTTCTGACAAAGTCATCTTTCTGTACATTTGTAAATAGTCTGTGGTGTTATTTATTGTTTTGATTTTGTTTGTAAAAGAATTAAACATATATCTACTCTGTACTCTGGTTTTCAACAAACATGGCAAATGTTAAAGCAAGTCAGAGGTCTTATCAATGGTCTGAGCCTCACTTTGGAGTTTGGATATCTTTAAAAAAAAAATCACTGCCAAGTATAACCTTACTTTGTTAATAGGATACAGTTGTTTTCCAGTTAATGGTATTCTAAAGCATTATCCTGTTCAGTTTGAATTTGAATATGAAGGGGCTGATAGATGTGCAGTAGGTTTGGTAAATTTTCAAGCTTTAAATTTGTTATATTAAAAGAAGTGAACAAGTTGGGGGTTTTAATTAAAACAAAGAAACATGGATACTTAGATTTATCTTACAAATCAAATTCCAGTTAAGATTTTGCAAACAAAATCATTGTTGTATGTACATAGCTGTAAAGAATTTACTTTTGTATGTTAGAAAAATAAATACATGTATTGCTTATTTCTCTCAAACAAAGTCATTTGTCATGTATATAAAGTTTTTAGTGTTTTATGTATTAAGATGTACTATTAGTAATACAAATTTTGACCAATCTGCATAAGGGAGCATATATTTAACTTATTCAAGCTTTAAGCATACATGATGTATACATTAAAAAGCCATCATTAATTGATATGTGATTTGCCCCAAGCATGCTTACAGAAATAAATATATGATCCTTGAAGCAGTGACTTCATTCAGACCCTTAGGATACTTTGCTTTTGGTTTAAGTGCGTTATATAAATATAAAAGCCAATGTTTTTAAATTATTATACTAGGGTTTGTTTTTATGAGAATGAGAGGTAATGTTTCAGTAAATAGTGTAAATTAGGTAACATTCATCCTCAAGATTAGTTCATCTTATAATTTGTTTTTTATTGTCTTAAGTTATTTTAGGACATTCAATAGAAAATAGTCTAGTATTGCATAGGGAGGTAAAACAAAAGATTTAAATGGAATTACACAATAGAAAGCCATTAAATTGGCATTTAGATTAAAACTAGTAAACAAAATTGGAAAATGTGAAATGATTCAAATTTTTCTTCATGATAGTATACCACAATTACATTATCAATAGAATATGTTATTTACATGTATAAGTTTGTGTTCATATGATGAGAATAAGTGAACTCTATATATTATTGTTTTACAGTGCTTAAGATATAAGAACATTCTCTTATTGTGGTCTGTTTAATTCTTTGTGAATAAGGTTTTCTAAATATTTTAGTGCTGTGTTTTAACAGTTGTTTTATTTTGATATCTTTTTCTTGTGTTGATGTATATTTTAATTCTGTCAAAGGCCAAGCAAATCAGAAGGTTTTTATATAACTTTTAAGCAGTTTGTTGCTATTATCATTTATTATCTATTTGAAACATAATTTATGCAACTCAAAGATTGGCTTCTTATAGTGCCACTTCTAATTTCTGTGGACAATGACTTTCATGAGTAATTCAAAATGAATGACAGTTTTTTGATAAGAAAAAAGGATTAAATGAGAAAACTTGATTTTTATAAATTTGCTTGGCCTCTGATAACTTATTTTTGTGAATGTCAGAAATCTGAGAGAAAATTGATGAAAATTGTTTGAATTATTCTTATGATCTCAGTTTTACAAAACATTGCTTTTTCTATAAAATCTCAATTTTATTAAAAAGTTATAAAATTGACAACGTTGAGGAAATTTGCCTCAGAAGCAAGAGATGCTAAAAGACAAACAACAACAGTTATGACTTCTAACAGAATTGAGATTTTATAGAATATTTATCCTTTATATAATGTTGTAAATATTATTTTCCAATACGCTCATTAATCATTGTATGATTACTTTGTTTACATAGGAATTATACTAAGATATATACGTGTACAATGTATGTAACCATACACTAGGGGCATTTTCTGTATTAAATGATTTGAGTTAATTATTGCTGGATGCATTTTTCTTCTGGAATGAGAGTAACATAGACTAGTAAAATTCTGGGAAATTAAGAACAATGTCTTAATTTTACAATTAATTCTTGGTTCTAAACTCTCAGTAAAGATTTTTTTCCATGATTTTACAGGAAATGTTGTTTTTTTTTAATTTAAAAAAGTTTTTACTTGGATCATTTTTTTCAAACATACTTTAAAGAAGTTAAATACCGTTTACAATTCCGTGAGATAAGTAAATTATTTTTTGGGTTTTCATATTAATAGTCATTAATTGTTATTTGTTTATTTTGTACATGTACGTGTTGTCTATATATTGCTCTGTTTTGTGTAAATAAAAATGTTTTTGTTATAATAAGAAGTGGATGTTTATAAATAGAAATGGATGTTTATAAATAGAAATGTCATACCTTACTGTTATTCAAATTGTTAAATATTTTTGTCTTCCCCTTTCAAATCAACGTCAACTGCCCATAAATAAATACTAAAAAATAAATGGCATATTATATCGGTGGTCGTTTTGTGCAATTGAAATACCTTCATATTATAACAGTTCCGTATCACATGCTAACATTATTGTCATTTTCAGTTTTGCACATATTTCTTTTGTAATGGTATAGTAAATTCCTGTAAATAGTGTGTAAATAGTAAAAAAAAAATGTTATAAACTTGATGATGTAAGAATTTATTTTCATTTTCAATATTTACTGAGTGTCTCAAAATGTCAGGTAGATTTTTTTTCTTAGTAGACAAACCTATTTATGTTTTGCTGTGATTTTCTCAGACTATTTTGAAACATCTGTCTTATATAAGATATTTTTTCTCTCTAAGTATTTACCTTTCAGATTAAAGGGGAGTACTGAACGTTCAAAGGGAAATTACGCCATTAGTCAATCAAAACATTTAAACAATTTTTATTATTGCAATAGCTGTCTCATTAACATGGATTGAAAGTTTTACAGAAGACAAAATCTGTTGTTTTGATTGGGCATATTTTAATGGAATGTAATGGCTAACTTGAAACAAAATAAGATTGGGTTTTTTGTTCAATTCTTACAAATTGTGGGACTATAAAAACCAAGCATGGTATTGCTTAAGTAGAACATATTGTCTAAACCTTAGATTTATTCGAGTTCTGTGGAGAGACTCTGATTTTAACATATGATTTCTTTTGTTAAATTCTTCTTCAAAGTTAAATAGAATGGAGCACTAGCAAGAATTAGTTAAAACAACTTTAGAAGTAAAAACAGGACACTTTGAGACACCCCTTTACTCATTTTTTGTGAACTATTGTGTGGTGTTTATTTTGGTAGGAAAGGGTATACGATTGTGAGATTTTGGAAGGAAGTTGCAGATGAATGCGTCCATGTATGTGTGTATGGTGGTTTTTTTTCTGTTTTTATCAGATAATGTTGACATATCTAGTATTACATGTTATATTCAAAGTAAATTTGTGTATTTATGATAAAAAGTGCTTGCAAATGTAATTTTGTCTTTTATCTTTTATTAAAGTTTAAAATGTATAAAAAAAGGAAAATCAATAAAATGTTCAATTAGGGTAACTGTGTTTGCAGTATTTTATGATTTTGAGTAAATTTGTTGTTTTTAAATCCACTGTTGAAGAAAGATGGTCACAATGCTATAAATAGAGTGTGCTAAAAATTCGCTATGGTATTTAATATTGTATTAGCCACTGGACATTAAGCAACCAACAATCACTCAATGATATTATTCTGAAAATCATAACTGTTTTCCAATTTAAGATCAAAAAGATCTTTGACTTCTAGTTTACTCCTTGGTTTTGATTGTTATTGTCTAGTAGAGGTTAAGGTTGACTGGCGAGTGTTAGAAAATAAAGTTTTCTTGGGAAAAAGATTGAGGGCGACACTAAAAACTTTTTGTATTAGGGCAATACCTTGCCACTTACTGGGGGGAAAAGTGGTAATTTCGTTCTGTAACTTTATGCACTAAAATGCACACCATAAAACTGAAGGCTGGTGTTTAAATTACTTGTAAATATTTCAATGATGAAGAGTACTCCATGACATCAGATATATTTCAGCTGCAATGGAAAGTTTTATTTTAACTTCCCTGCCTATAAAGATAGAGACATTAAAATCCTTAAAACTAAATACTGCAAGGAAGTTGTTTACCCATTTTGTTTATTGTTCTGGTAAAAGAGTTCTAATGATGGAAGGATACATTTCTATTACTGAATAATTTAATTTTGGATGTAACGCGTCTTCTGATTGGCTGATGTTATTTTGTTATCAGACCATAGACATAATTTAGTCATGTGTCCGTGACGTCATCAAAGTTTTTTTTATGGTTTTCTACCGTTTAAAATGGAATTTAGAATTAAATTATAAGAAATGACTGTAATATTTTTCTGTCTGTTGGAAATAACATAAAAAATGTGGTTTACACTGTCAAATAACCCGCTACGCACGTTATTCAGTGTGCACCAAATTTTTAATGTTATTTCTTCATAGACAGAAAAAATATAACAGTCATTCCTTAATTGATGTGATTTTAAATATTTAATGTAAAAATGTTTGTGTTAAATGGTGACAAGAGAAAAATACTTATTCTGTATGTTTTATGCAAGTAGTGAATTACAGTATTATTTCATGAATGGGTACTTTTTTTTTTTTTTTATCTATTTAAAGTTTTTCTGAAACAAGGGGATGTATTATACATAGTTTAATTGATTAAAGAAAGGTTGTGTATCCTTAATTTCTTTCTTCCAAAGTTCTATATACATTTCCTAACAAATAAATGTTTTTATGGTAAATCTGTTTGTAGATATTTTTTCATACTGTGTGTCCTTAAGAGATAACTTTTGAAGAAAAAAATAAAACCACTGCTGTTAAGTTTATAAGTTCTCTTAAGCTATAAATAGAAGTGAAACAAAATTGATAAACCTTTAATTTTTCGAAAGGACTGTTTTTACTGGTTTAGATTTATAGGCCGTTATATTACTATTTTGTATTGACATTTCTCTCCACAAAAACAACAAAATTTAAATTTCTAGAACAATTTCTATCCATGGAAACAAACAAAATTAAAACTTCTAGAAGAAAATTGATTGCCTACAGTTTAACAGCATTGAATGATAATTTGTGGGAAATTTAAGGATACAGCTATTGCATCTTTTAACTACAATTTTTGGGTGTCATTTAGAAAAAAAATCATGAAAAAAATAGTCTTGATAGCATCTTTGGACACACAGTTCCTTCATTAGTCTTCTGAGGCTTAGTATTTTGTTTTAAAAGGAACAACACTTTCTTACAAGAAGTTGGATTATAGAAAGAAGCTCTTAGTTGTGATATTTGTCTCAGGTTCATGATATTGTCATATGTATGCTTGGATTGTGGACGAATGATTGGTTTACCTGGTCCAGTTCTCGTGAAGTGTGAGAAAAAAATATTTTCAATAAATTTTTACTTTTATATTGTTTTCCTTCTTCTCTTTGGTCATGTTGTGGTCTTTTTGACACATATCCCATTTCCGTTCTAAATTTTATTCCTGGTCTATGAGGAATTAGTTAAGAAACTTTCAATCTCTGTTTATTGTGTTTATATTACATAAATATCCAATGCAAAAATGAAGTTTTAAAATGTGTCATTGATATTTAGCCTTCCAGTTTGCCTAAACTGTTAAAATACTGCAAATTCACTTCCATCTACAGATATAGGCTTATTTTTATGTTATTAGCACAAACAACTACTAGGTCCCATGTTGGAAAATAAAAAGGGACCTTAATAAAAGAATAAATGATCTTGACACAGAAAAAACAAGTCTGTTTCATAAAAACATTCATGAAGAAAACTCTTCCAACTTTCACCAACATGTAGGTGTCTGTACAGTAAAAGTGTATACATTTGCCTATATAGATGGTTATCAAATTTTCTTAGTACCTACCGTTGGTATTATTAATATTCAAAGGAACAGCCCTTACTCTAGATTAACACCATAGAAGAATCTTGTTAAAATTAGATGTAGTGTTGCCTTAATATAGGAATATTAAGCTGCTGAAGTTTTAGAGTAGTAATGACGAGGTGTAAAGACATCCTGTAACATTTCCAGTTCCCTGTTGTAAATTTAGGCACCAGTACCAATTTTACCAGTTTTTAGAATTCTCCTTTTCTTACAATGAACATATTTTAAGTGAATTGTGTGGAAAAGGTTCTGGATATTATGTCACTATTTGTATATTCATTTGTTAAATAAGAAATAGAGTTGATTTTATTTTTCATCCAGAATAAATTAGCGCCTGACTAATTTCATCTTGAATTTTCATGGATACTGACATTTTAAATTGCCATGTTGTTTGTTGTATGCAAATACCACAAACGCTAGGTACACCTAGGAAATTATAAATATTATAAAAAGTTATTGAAAGAAAGGAGATAAATCAGGCTGAAAGAAAGGGAGATAAATCAGGCTGAAAGAAAGGGAGATAAATCAGTATAAAGTGTGAGGTTAATTTATATTGGCCAATGGAACCATCTTATTTATCACTTCTTTTACATCTAATTTCCTAATGCTTGTAGAGAAAAACTTTGGTAAGCTTGCTTGCTTTGTTGTATAAATGTTTATTCAAGCTTTATAATTAAGATTGACATCTTCAAACAGTATATATAGGCATAGTTAAACCTGTATATATTATATTCAAATTTAATTGTACAAATTACAAACTAAGCAATCAAGCTAACCAAAGTCTTGCTCTACAAGCATTAGGAAATTAGCTGTAAGAAATATTTCATCCCAGTTCAGTTCATTTGTGAACATTCCTGTTGTAGGCACCAATACTTGTATCTTATTTATACTGTATATTCTATGTTTTTGTAATATTTTTTTATATCATTGTATACATGGTATTAATGATTAGGAAAGTTGATAAGCATTTTTTGGGGAGTAAGATTTTTTGTTATTTTTGTAAACATAGTAATTGTATAATGGATATCTTTTTGTTTACTTCAGTAAAAACAGCGAGATGGAAGAAAAATTTCATGTTGGAAACTTCTTGTAAATGGTCAATATTTGATTTTTTAAGTTGGTTTTTTTAATTTATTTCCTTCACATCATAAAAAGATTACATTAACAGACTAAAGTGTGTTGTGCAAAGTTATTAGTTCAGACTAGAATCAAAATTAGGTTGTGTTGAATTGAAGTAAAGTACTAAAACCCGGTTTTGGTCATGCCTCCACATTTCATAGTGGATTTGGCAGTGGCATCAGACATGTATTAGTCAGTGATAAGTTCAGATTAAGGGGAACTATTAGTGTAGTTCAAATTTTTACTTTAAATATTTTCATAGTTTATACACCATTTTAATTTCAATATTTACATTATTCTATCAAAACTACACACAGGCTTGACAAATCAACAGTTTAATTTTTATGGTACTGGAGATTAGAAATGAAATGAAAGGTCATGTTTATAAATCACTGCTCCCTCGTATCAGTGTGCTTAATTTAATTTTTACTTAAATTTCTATCATTGTTTACTGTTAGTAGAAGATTACAAGAATTCCTGTTACAACAAATTATTAAAACCATCTCCTATTCAAGCAACATCTTGATATATATCAATAGATATTTGTCCAGTTATTTTCTATCATTTGAGTTTTTATCCCTTTCCAATACCGGATGAATAGCTTTGAGGTTTAGAAAGGGGGCACTTTACCCAGGGTGCACTACTGTGGATTCATTTATTTTCATGGGTACCAATTTTTGTGGTTTAAAGAACACTTGCATATTCATGGATATTTTTTTTTTTTTGGTTTTGACAAATTCTGCATACTTTCCTTTAGAACATTTGTAATTTTCTGATCATTTAAATTCATGGTTCCACTGTACTCATGAAATCCACGAAAATTGGTATCCAACTAATAATAATGAGTTCACAGTATCTACTATTGATTATGTAGTTATATTGTGTTAGAACATTTCAATCTTTAGCTGTTGTGTCTATGGTAGACAGCTCTATACACTAACATTTCAATCTTTAGCTGTTGTGTCTATGATAGACAGCTCTATACCAATGATTCACAGTATCTACTATTGAGTATGTAATTATATTGTGTTAGAACGTTTCAATCTTTAGCTGTTGTGTCTATGGTAGACAGCTCTATACACTAACATTTCAATCTTTAGCTGTTGTGTCTATGGTAGACAGCTCTATACCAATGATTCACAGTATCTACTATTGGTTATTTAGTTATATTGTGTTAGAACATTTCAATCTTTAGCTGTTGTGTCTATGGTAGACAGCTGTTGTGTCTATGGTAGACAGCTCTATACACTGTGATGATTAACTTGAAGCTCGTTGAATGGTCAGATTTTTTTGGTGTATATTTTTGTTCACATTTTTTTGAATTGTATTATTGTACTTGACAAAACAGAAGTTGTATTTGTCATTTAAGAGCTTCTGACAATTAAGAATAAAATATTAAATTGCTGTTTGTCTTTTGTTTTTTGTATGATATTAAATTTAAATATGTTTTTGTTGATCTGAGTGTCCTCCTGCAAAATATAAATGAGGGAGCAATATATCCTTTGATTTTGTTCTTATTTAACCCCAAGAAATGAAGTTATAGAGGATATAATACTTTACATCAGTCTATCCCTTAATTCTTCCATCTGCTACCACTTTGTAGCTCACCTGGCGCGAAGGGTCAAGTGAGCTTTTCTCATCACTTGGCGTCCGTCGTCGGTCGTCATACCCCAAGGCTGACTGGGGTATAGAAATATGGTCATTTGGTCTTCTCCCGACCGGCAGTAAAACGCTTGCTGAAGTGGGGCGTCCGTTTGGCTGTGCGGGATGTATCAAGTTCGCAGTCACGTCCGTCAGAAGGGGACGTTAAATCCGATGCCTCGTGTAAAGAGAGTGCCACGCTCTTTGCACGTTAAGAACCCTTGCAACAACTCTTTGAGGGGTCCGTAGGTGGCCTGTTGCAAGGCCAAATTTCTGTCCCTAACAATATACCCTCATTTTCCAGTGGCAGTCCAAATTTCCCCGACCATCATCCTAGATGGCCTCTATTACAACAACCTACCTATTGTATTTATTGTGAACTTGTTCTCGTCCTGAATATGCATGAAATATTTGCCACTGGACGTTAAGCAACCAACAATCAATCAATCAATCAATCGGTCGTCATCGTTCGTCGTTTTCGTTAACTTTTGATATTTTGAATTTCTTCTAGAGAACAACTGAATGAAACTAAACATGGCATGAATGTTCCTTATGAGGTGCAGACCAAGTGTTGTTACTTTGTAGCCGATCCATCATCCAAGATGGCTGCCAGTTGGGGGCTTAGTTTAACATAGGACCCTATGGGAAATGCATACAAATGACTTCTTTTAGAGAACCACTGAATGAAATAAAACAAAACATGGCATGAATGTTCCTTATGAGGTGCTGACCAAGTATTGTTACTTTGTAGCCCATCCATCATCCAAGATGGCCGCCAGCCGAGGACTTAGTTTAACATGACCCTATGGGAAATGCATACAAATGACTTCTTTTAGAGAACCACTGAATGGAATGAAACCAAACATAGCATAAATGTTCCTTATGAGACGGTGACCAAGTGTTGTTACATTGTAGCTGATCCATCATACAAGATGGCTGACAGCGGAGGATTTAGTTTAACATAGAAGGTCCGAGACCACAATTGTCGTCCCTTGATTTTCGTTGTTCACGAATATAGTCCCTAGTGTTGACAGTGGGTTACTTGCTATTAATTTTTATACCCCTTCCAAATTTATTTCTCCATTTTTAATGCCTCAAATTGCAAGAAGGGGGTTGAAATTACACTGTAAAAAAATTTGGGGGACATTGGAACTATGTTCTTTTATTCTTGTTGCTATGATAGACCCATAATTTTGATTAACGTCATCTTCAAAATAAGATACAAGTATCCATCAATGAACATGATCAACACCTTGGATGTTTATACCAGACAATGACTTTCCTCACTAATCCATCTATTGATATAGAAAACAAAGTTAATAAAGAGTTTGTGACCCGTTGAATGTTGATTTTTCATGATGATACCCATGTCGATAAAGAGGTGAAGTAACAGTTCAACAAACTCAGTCTGTTGATATACTGTTTCTTAGTTGTTGTTTTTTTTAATTGATTTTCCATAATACTTCTGTTGATAGGCGGATACGCTTATGGCTTAAAGCATAAGAGTGTTTGAATTGAATGAAAACCGAATTGAACACACTGTTAGAACGTTTATTTGCCAAGTTATTCATGACTCTGTCTTTTACTCGTTGAAGGTTGATATCCCCAGCTACTCCGTATATTGACACACAGTTTGTCTATGAGATTTTGAAGTTGATTACTCCCTGCTACATCCAATGATTATAAAAAAGAAGATGTGGTATGATGCCAATGAGACAACTCTCCACAAAAGACCAGCTGACACACAGAAATTAACAACTACTAGTCACCGTACGACCCCAACAATGACCAAAGCCCGTAACGCATAGTCAGCTATAAAATACCCCGAAGTGACAATGCATGTAAAACAATTCAAACGAGAAACCTAGCGGCCGAATTTATGTACAAAAAATGAACGAAAAACAAATGTGTAACGCATCAACAAACGACAACCACTGAGTTTGCCTATGACTTGCCAAAACTGGAAAGTCAATGCAATCCGTTTAATAAATATGTTTTCTGTTTCTTTTTACAGTCCGATTTACTCAAAAACTCTATCTACATATATCATGTATATATCTTAATACAAACATTGTGAGGGATTTACCTTAGTTTCCGTTTTTACTTTTTAGATAATAAACATGTATTGATAGTATTCCGATTTTCTTTTTCAAAGAGCATTAGCTGTCAAGTTCATGTTCACCGATTTGATTCAAATTCTCATATTTGATTTATAACATACATTTTTGTACTTAAACGTATATCCAAATTACAATAAGTCTGAAATAAACAGTAAACTATGCATGTACTCGATGATAAATATATAAGAATTTCATGTGAATTTAAGTTTAAGCGCCATCTAATTAACTATCGAGATGACCTCCGAAAACTGCCAACGGTCACAAAACCCGATAAAACATTGATATAAATAGATAACGACCTCGTGCAATTGAATTTTTCTATTTCATCTTTCATCTTTCCAATTATCAATTTCCCATTTCTGATCAGTCACATATAGTAGTGCAACCAGAGTTCATTTTTCGATGTCAGTTGCAGTACTAATACCTTCTGTTCCATCCTATGGTGTTTACATATCTCAATTGATACGTTATGCTCGTACAAGTTCACACTATACGTACCTCATATCATATACAGAAGTGTGTTCCTTATGTGGAAACTGCTCCAGCAGAGTTAAGAGGAAGAAAGATTAAAAATGACACTCCGTTAATCTTATTGACACCATCAAACTAACTAACGACATTTTTTACAACGTCGTCTGGTCTTTTAAGTCCCGAATATGACCTATTCCTTAATATGCTGAGTATGATTTCGCAAAGCTTTGAGGTGTGTCTCGGTATTTGTACATCCAACATTCGTGTAATAAGTTATGATGTTCCATGTGTAGTTCTGGATGGATGTTGGTGTATGTCTTATCGTTTGTGGTAAATTATTTTTTCATTGTCTATGTGTATGTTAAAGTAGGGATATTAATCATGTTTATCACCTAGTTCATTTATATGACTTTTTTTGTAGAAAGCTCGACATAGTGATAGTAATCCGACGGGTGGTTGTGGCGTTTGCTAACTTCAAAGCTTTATATTTAAGAAGGAAGAAGACATAAATGCTTCATACTTTGAATATAGATGCCTAATGTTAAGAAGTTGTCCATTGGTCTTGACCTCATTATCATGGTTTAGTAACTACTAGAAAAAAGTTAAAACTTTTATAATGTTATTTATTTTCTTATTAGGAGTAATAGGATAACTATATTTAGTATGTTCGTATTTTGCTAGGTCCTCATTCTCGTCGGACAGTTTTCATCTAACCTTGATCTCATTTCATGGATCAGTGAACAAGGTTAAAATGTTGTGGTCAAGTCCACATATAGTGTTAGGTTTTGTGTTTTGATTTGGTTTTTCATGAGCCTGCGACTTTTGTCGCAGTAGAAAACCCAAGCGTGTGCACACTTGTTAGTATAAAGCAACTATACGCACATGGATTATTTGTTTTTACAAAGTTTAATTTAGAAGAAAAACCATGTATCCTAATAAAATCTACATTTACAAAAGTTGTTTTCATAGTTTTTATTATCACCTTGAACTGTTTAGAACAATATTTCCCGCAGGCAATCAATTTTTCCAATTCGTTGTAAAGCTTTAATCAGTTCTTTAATCGTTGGCTTTGGAAATTTTGATTGGCTCCAAATTCGTAATATTTCTTATATTCTGATGTAACAGTTTACCGCTGTGATCGTTTTGAATTTCTTGAATCTCAGCGCTCCGCAATCCTAGTTCTACTCCTAGCTGCATGCTGCTATTTCCGATATGATTTGACAATTCTTGTAATGTAGCGTTCGTAGGTGTTGTGTTCGCTCGATCTTCTAGAATATCTGGAAGTAAGGTTTCACTTCATGATAACTTCATAACCAAAAATTTAAAACGAAAAGTCTCTTATCAAATGGCAAAATCAAAAGCTCAAACACATCAAACGAATTGAAAACAGTTTTCATACGCATGAAATGGTACATGCATTCCTTATTTAGAAATCGTAGATTATACCTGATTTTATAGCTAGATAAACCTCTCGCTTGTGTGACATTAATAAATGATGTAAAAGTTCTAGTACTTTATCAGGAACGGCTGATTATAAAACCTTTTAAAAATGCTGCCAAATAAGTAAATCTGAGCGTCAGTGATGAATCTTTTGTCTTGTTTCTTTAGTGTTTGCTGGTGTGCTTTGTCTGTGTGCTTTTTCGTGTTTCGTTCTTGTATGTGACTTGTCTCTGTACTTATGCATCCCGTCATTGTGTTATTGTGTCATGGAAAACGTTGACTGCTAAACACCTTGACTTTATTTTACTTATTGTATCTATAGATATAGGAAGATGTGGTATGAGTGCCAATGAGACAATTCTCCATCCAAGTCACAATTTATAAAAGTAAACCATTATAGGTCAGGGTACGATCTCCAAAACGGAGCCTTGACTCACATCGAACAACAAGCTATAAAGGGCCCCAAAAAATTACTGGTGTAACACAATTAAAACGAGAAAAGCAACGGTCTAATATATAAAAATCGAGAAACAAGAAACACTTCTGAACCACATAAACAAACGACAACTACTGAACAGCAGATTCCTGTTTGTTTTGTTCACACATCGTTGTCAATACAATGGAATTTTATACGACTGTCATACAAGTGAAAGGTTTAGCTAGCTATAATACCAGGTTTAATTCACCATGTTCTACATAAGAAAATGCCTGTACCAAGTCGGGAACACGACAGTTGTTGTCCGTTCGTTTTAAGCTTTTGAACTTTTGATTTTGCCATTTGATTAGGAACTTGTCGTTTTGAATTTCATCGGAGTTCAGTATTTTTGTGATTTTACTTTTTATATACTCTAAGTAAGAGTGAAAGACACATTTTATGCTATAGACTGCTGGCCATCTACTATAAAACCACCTTACATTTGTCCTTGAACTATTCAAACCAACTAGTTGTAGACCCTTGAAATTGTTCCAACATTATGTTACTAAATCCGATGAAGATAAATGACAACTTGCCATCAGAAAAGTGCCCCTTGACCTAATGATATTGTTCAGTTAAATGTATAACTAGGTTTATCCAAGCATCTTTTTGTACTTTTGATATAATTATAATTTGTTTTGCCTGGGAATTACCTTGCAGTGGTAATGTTGCTTTTTTAAAATTGTTTCGTTAATCGAATATCGTCTTTACTTATTTTGTTTACATGGCTACCGAAATCTAAATGTGTTACAATGTGAATATTTGCAAATTCGACAAAATGTATTACAAGTATTCTTAAAAATCAAGCATATCATTTACACTTACTAAATTTCTTCAGTACGTCATCCACATTTACATCTCTATTCACCTGAAATTAAAGGGATGAACAATAATATCCATACATCAACTGTTTTACTATACGATTATCTGCATACTTCTTATAGATAATAAAAAAAAACCAAAAAACTACAACTGACAAAGGAATACGAAGGTTAGATATATGTTATTCACACAATCTGTGTCGTTTCCCTTGACGGAAAAAGAAAAAAAAAGACCTAATCTGATATGCCATGGGTCGCATGTTACATTTTTCACACAGAAAATTACATGTCTGTGTAATCTAAAATATAAAACACTCATCGAAATTGATTGCCTCGGTAGGCTCGTTGTAGCGTGCAGTGTCTAACTCGTCCATGCCAAGCCAACGACAGATTAGACGAAAATTGACAGATGCTGCTTCCCCTGCTTCATGCGGTCTGGTTTGTTTGGAGCCAGACTAATGAGTCTGGGCTAGGTGACCTGTCTTCCTGGGGACTTTTATCCTGTGAACTAGCTCATTGAAATCTAGCGCAACATGTCGGTCCAGTACAAATAAGGATTGATTCATTCATCTCTGATCAAGATTCAAAGCTACTGAAATGATGTGTTGCATGATACTCATAAAAGCAACAATTAATAAGAACAGCTGGAAAACTTTAACTTAACTTTTATTGGTATTCAAATGCATTATTTAGACTCTTATGCATATACCAGATATATTGGTAATCAATATCGTAAATAAAAGCAACAGTAGTATACCGCTGTTCCAAAGTAATAAATCGATTGAGAGAAAACAAATCCGGGCTACAAACTAAAACTGAGGTAAATACATCAACTATAAGAGGAAAACAACGAAACAACAGAAACACTAAAATGCAACAAAAAACCAAAACGACAATGCAATACAGACAGAAATGAACTATAAGATAATAACTGCCATTTTCCTGACTTAGTAAAGGACATTTTAATAAAAATGGTGGGTTGAACCTGGTTTTGCGGCTAGCCAAACCTCCCGCCTTTATGGGATCGTAAATCAAAACACTAAAATGATAACATTTCATGACAGGATTACAGTACAAATAAATGCAAGAACATTACGGACAGAGAAATACACAAATGTACATTACAATAGGACATTTCGACATGCTAATTGTTATTCAAAGAACCAGGTCTACAATCTAATACACCATACGCGTGCTTCGTCTACATAAGACCCACCAGCGACGCCCAGATCACAATAGTAAAGAAATTAAAAAAAGTACAAAGTTGAAAAGCACAAAAAAACAAAACGTTGTGCAAAACACGGCTAATTTGATCTATATATGGAACAAGAAAATCCGTAGTATTTAGAATAATGTGTACCCTTGCAAACAGTAAAAATATAAAACACATCATAACTAATTCCAGTAATTTGTTTAATAAAAATATGTTTAAAAGTGTCCAGTAAACCGTTTAAGGTTGAGCGGAATGGTGAGAACTCACGAACTGTTGTTTATGACATTGTGTTGTTACATCACTGTTTGAGGTTGAGTAAAAGGCTAAAAACTCACAAACTTATTGTTCTTACATTGGGTTGTTACATTTATGTTTAAGATTAGTGATACGTCTCGAAGTCACAAACTGTTGTTTCTAAAATGATGTTGGTACACAAGTGTTTGATGTTGAGTGGAATATTGAGAACTCACTAACTGTTTATTCGTACATTATGCTGTTACACCAATGTGTTAGGCTGAGGGTAATGTTTAGAGCTAACAAATATAGTGTTATTCGCCACATTGTTCTTGTGTTACGGTTCAAAGCCTGGATTTGAAATCAAGTGGTTGTAGTAGGTAACTTTCTGTCATCATTGATATCGTGTAAATATTCAGTAATCATCAATCTGTTAGGTTTCTTGCTATTGGCTATTGATTGTTTAACATCTTATCTAGTCTGTGCATTTGATAGATTACTATAATGGTGTTTTAGTTTTGGTCATTGTTGAGAGCGATAATGTAAAATGCAATTGTTCACATTCTAATTTTTTTACCTTTGTTTGATAGTGTTTTCGTTTGCTCTCATACCACATCTCTATATGACGTTAACGACGTGGACACTGTGTGAACTGGACTTTAAGTTTGTGTTATGCTTAGTCTGTAAAACTATTAAATTAGTGAGACGAAAGGCAGCTTATGTTTATTCATACCTCACAAAGTAAGTGTTTGTCTATTTCACCAAACTTATCTTCAATGGTCTTCAATGACGAATCAGTCACGCTTGTCTTCCATATTGACATGGCTGTGTATTTGAAATCATTTACATGAAAAGCCGAGTGAGCAAGTTTGTCTTGTAAATCATTCAAAACTTTTGTGTCTAATCCAAGTCTGATTAACAATTCCCGACATTCATTTACTTCAAGACTAGAAGCAAGTCTTCTTAGGGCTCTGTCCGATGGAGATTGTTCCTTTTCAACTCTTCCTAACCCTATTGACAAACAAAAATCATAACAATACAGGAGAAAATTTATACTTACTGAATTTTGAATTTACAATAATCAATTAAAATAAAAATTCAGTCTTTCCTTTAAAGAGTGCTACTTGACATCCCCCCCCCCCCCAAAAAAAAAAAGAAAAAAAAGAAGAAAATACAATGTGTTTGTTTCTTGCAAGACACGTTCAACAGTATTTAACATTAGCAGTGTACCATTTGTTGTTTTGATATTAGTATACTTAGATACAATAAAGTACAAGTGTATAGTTACTTAAAAATAATGGGATCGCTGAAAAGTGTCGATACATGTTGTCATTGACAACTATTGTTACTGTTAAAGAACATATACCATAACAAACATGTGTGTCGGTTATTTACGAGTGAAAAAGATTTAGTATGGTAGTAGGTAAAGTAATTTGATCTGGCTTTCGTATGGTATAGTCTAACTAAAGTCTAGTAGGTAAAGTAATTTGATCGGCCTTTCGTATGGTATAGTATAATTAAATTCTAGTAGGTAAAGTGATTGATCTGGCTTTCGTATGGTATAGTCTAATTAAATTTTAGTAGGTAAAGTAATTTGATCTGTCTTTCGTATGGTATAGTCTAATTAAATTCTTGTAGGTAAAGTAATTTGGTCTGGCTTTCGTTCCTTTGACATACTTTAGTCTGTAATGATAATGTATATTGTTTAAATTACAATAAAATTGTCCTCAGTAGTTTGTCTGCATCTATGTGTATTGTATGTTTTGTTTATCACTTTTTGTAAAGCTACCAATTAATATAACAATCTCAAAAACCCTTATTTCACCTCGCAACTCAATAAGCCAAATACATGCTACACATTGTACTACTTTATTTGTTGTTTAATAAATTAAAAACATTAGGTTTTTTAAAACTTTTGATATCGCATGATATGATAGTCCTGTTGAGGAGGGAAAAAGCAAGAAAAGATTGAAAGAGGTAAGCCAAGTCAGGAACATCGTCAATGGTTATTGTGTGTTTCATTATGAAACAACATTGTTCTTTTGTGTGAACATTAAACTGATGCCAGGTTTTTGACATTTTTTATATCTATAGGTAATTTACAGATTGGGAAATGTTATATAATATATACCCTTCCGGTGTACCTAAAGTCGCCCCCAGTTTTAGGTGGGGTTCGTGTTGATAAGTCTTTAGTTTTCTATGTTGTGTGTCTTTTGTACTATTATTTGTCTGTTTGTCTTTTCATGTTTAAGTCATGGCGTTGTCAGTTTATTTTCGCTATGTTCCTCTGGTATCTTTCGCCTCTTTTTTACATATTAATACATACATAACGATTTTGTATTAACAAATACATGGACAGGTCAGGTTAAACAAGTTATAAGAACATGAATATATCAATATCAGGCCATGTTTTGTATCGTTTGAATGATTATGATTTGACAATTCGGTGTTTTTATAGCTTGCCATTCAGTTTTGGTTTTGTTAAAGGCCGTCCGCTGACCAATGGTTTATAATGTTTGAGGTGATTTGGTTTCTGCCTGAGATTTCTTTCATTGGCAATCATAAAAGAGGGACGAAAGATACCAGAGGGACAGTCAAACTCATAAATCTACAACAAACTGACAACGCCATGGCTAAGAATGAAAAAGACAAACAATAGTACACATGACACAACATAGAAAACTAAAGAATAAACAACACGAACCCTACCAAAAACTAGGGGTGATCTCAGGTGCTCCGGAAGGGAAAGCAGATCCTGCTCCACATGAGGCACCCGTCGTCTTGCTTATGTGATAATAAATCCGGTAAATAGTCTTATTCGGTAGGTCACATTCATGAAAGGGAAGGGGATTGTAGTTACGACGTAAGGAACATATCCGTTATCATTTGTGAAACGGTTATTCAATAACGGTCAACCAACTCGTGATGGCGTCCGTTAAATTTACGAAGGGATGATTTCAACTTCACCATTTGGAACTCTTGGTTTAATAGCTTCCTTGTGAGCAGCAACCCTCTATTAAGAAAATCATGATAGGAAATGCAAGCACGGAAATATCGTATCAATTGGGAGATATATACCCCGTATACCTAATCTTTTTATCTCATTATTATTGGGATATCGGATTATCACTATTGTAATTATTCACTAGCAAAAGAGAGTCACACAGTTTGTAAACAATCAATCAATAAATACAAATATCTAGATATTTTGAAAGTTGACTCGGTTGAAAGACCTTTTAGCGGTATCTTAAGTTGGTTTCTAGTACATACATACCATTGCAAGATGCATCACATTTTTCACGAGGCAGCTACAAGAGAAAGCATGTATACAGTCTATGTTGTTGATACATACAAATGTAACCTCGAATTGGGTGATCAAGGATGGATCTGCACTGCTAGTCCTGAGTTTTTGCCAATCAAGGTTATGTTGCAATTTATTTCTTGTGGTACGTCAAATGCAGGGGAAACTTAACAGTTACAACAAAAAAAAGCATTCTTATCTTAGTCGATTTATGAAATAAAAACATTGATAAACCACTGTTGCTGCAATATTACATGAGAACGATACATAAATGTATATTATGCAATCAGCCTTCTCACTGGCTTCACGGACTAACAAAATGACCGATTCAAAGTAACTGCATTACCTTTAGAATTTTAAAAAAAGAATGAAAATAAACAACCTAACATTCACTCTAAAATGTTAAACTTGTACATATGTAAACATTTTGTTCGAGGATTTACAGAGACACACCAAAATGCTGATTTTGTTTATCTCCGATCAGCATAATATATTAAATATTTATCAAAATGATAGTAACTAGTTCAACAAGGGTAGTTTTTCGTGGCGGAGTCGTAAATCGATACAAACGTTAATGTCAGGGAAATGTTTAGTTATCATTCGGCTATTCAAAAATAAAATTATTTTATCTTAAAAAATGAACTGTACTATCACGGATATTTCATTCTAATTCTGTAATTTTTCACAAAATTGAGAATGGAAGAAAGAGATGTCAACGCGGCAAAAGAGCAAAACACAACCGGAGGCCACCAATGGATATTCAACACAGGAAGAAAATCTCACACTCTAAGGCGTGCTTCAGTTTGCCCCTAAATAGAAATGTGTACAATACAGTGATAATGAAGGCCATTTTAAACTCCAAAATATCTTAATGAACCAAAATCAAAAAATCATACAATACTAACAAAGGACAGAGACTCCTGACTTTGGACAGGCGAAAAAAGCGGCGGGGTTAAACTTGTTTTGTGAGATATCAACCTTCATCCGATTTCTCTTGCCAATGTAGAAAAAACAAACCAACAGCAATACAGAAAGTAAAACTTAGTTCAAAAGAAATCCTAGTCCGATGACAGAATAGGCAATAAAAGAAACTAAACAAAATGACAATAATACATAAATTACCCAAGGAATACTAGCAGTTACTGACAGCTCCAGACTTAAGAAAATGATTGAAGATTATATATGTCTTCATTATATGAAAATCAAGCACCAACCCTCCTTTTATGGATTTTAAAAGTATCCTACCATCATGTTTATTGTCAATAGAAATAAAAATTTATTACTCTGCAATCGGACGAAAATAAAGGCAACAGTTCTAGTAGTTTACCGCTGTTCAAAGGTCATAAATCGATTGAGAGAAAACGAATCCAGGTTACAAACTAAAAACGAGCAAAACACATCAACTATAAGAGGAAAACAAAGAAACAACAGAATACCGAAGTGCAACAAAAACAAACGAAAATACAACATACATAGACACGAATTATTATATTACAACCTGGGTTGGTACAGGACATTTTAAGAAAAAAAATGATGTATTGAACCTCCGCACTTTATGGCAATAATCCATATACCACTACAAAGACAACATAACATGACGGGAATACAGTACAAATAAATGCAAGAACGCCCTAGACAGATAACTACATAAACAAATAATATGATAGTACATTACGACATGTTAACCACAGAATAACAACGAATAACTTAATTAATTAAGAAAGTAAAAAAAAGCATCTTGATGGAATTACGAATTGTGTGTCTAAATAAACTCATCATAGAAACTAGGATTGACATTTTGTATTTGATCCAGACGCGCGTTTCGTCTACAAAAGACTCATCACTGACGTTAGTAGTCTTCATTTGTTTATAGTTATATACGAAAATAAAAATGGAATGATAGTGTTTTGGTATTTTGCGTTAACGTTTGATTGGGCTTGTCATACAAAAAGAAAAGTTTATGTTGTATGTTGCCCTCTTTGTGCTGTGTGCATGCCTAAGTATATACGATTTCAAACAAACACACAATGTGCGAACCTTGAAACACACTCACACAGTGTCTCGACAATAATTTACAGAAAACGCACGAAGTACAAACGATGATCATGGAAGTTAATGACACACGGAACGATGAATTATGAACGCAATTATGTTGAATGAATCATGACGGAAAACGTACTCAGGACGTACGAAAGAACGGAGAAATGTCAGTTTGAAATGTGCAGAGTTTATATTAATCAAAAATAGTCATGAACATTAAAATAATATTGGTATTTAAGAAGATCTGCACGTTGAACTGATAACAAGTTCTTTATAATGACGCCAGCGTTTTTTTACGAAATAGATTGAACATCTCACGAACACTAGCATTTACAAAAGGGAAAAGGAAAAGTGTTATCTTACCTTTTCTGAAAACCATAATTTTAAACAGCTGACATCGTGATGTACTTTGTGTTCTAAACATTGCCATTTTGCTGATGTTGGTATTTTGTTATGACGAAAAAAACACAATCTTTTTTTGCAATGAACTCCAAACTCAATCTCAAATGGCATGACCATATGTAACTCAGATCTTTTATCCGTGGTAGATGAGTTTGCTGAAAGAGTTGAGTAAAAGTCTGAAATTCTGTGAATAGCTGCAGTCAGACATTCTTGGACAGAAGTTGCAATTGTTGGGACAATGTGCTCTTTCATTTCTGCATGGATAAGTGACACCACCACTCTATTTTCTATAACCTGCACTGCCACATCATGCTTGTCATCTACTTCCACAACGGCTAAATCGCTGAAAAGCATTCGCTTCTTGTTTTTGTAATTTTTCACTCCCCACATGTCTACAAAAGAAGCAATAAATCGGTATGGAAAGGCTGGTGGTATTACTTTCTCAGTGAACTTGTACGACAGCAAAATTGAAGTTTCAATCTTACAATTTGTTCTCAGGTAATTCGTGTTGTTTGGCTTTGTAATCATTGATGGAACAATAAATTTCGACACTTCATCAAGTGAAGTGCTTAATTCGTTTGTTGTCCTTCTTTCAGCAACTAGTACATCAAGATGAACCAAAACTTCAATAATGAAATCTTTATATAACAGAATATGTTCAAAAATCTGTTGGTTCCAAAGGACTTCAATATCGTCGCGACTGAGTGCTCCTGTTTTCTCCATGGTATGGAAAATACTTTGTAATTGTTTCCCTGTTGGCCAAAATTGCTTCTCTGTAACAATAGATCTTAGAACCTCCACCAAATATGCTGGTGTTATGATTACAAAGTCTCGAAGATTGGCTACGTCAAAGTAGAGCAATTTACCGAGTGAATGTTGTACTTTAAGAAATGTTTCCATCTGATTATCTGTCAATACCATTGACTCATTTTGAGAATTAAACATCTGTATTTGTTCTTTTGTCAAGATGTTGACACCTTTCTCTACCTGTTGTGCTAGATGTAGCTCTAATGGGAGCCATGCTGTTGGCATTTGTTCACCCCACCGAGGATGCTCTTAAGCTCTATTCATCAGACGTTCACGTAATGCTTGGATCTCTGGATCCGCTTCGTTCATAGCATTGACGAAAATCAGTGGTTTGAATTCAAGATGTTTGAGCGCTTCGTGTGATTTAAATATATCTTGAATGTCGGTCATCACTTTCTGTTTGTGCTTCTCAAAATTCTGAAAAAAATGTATGGTTGAAGTCAGAAATCAACATGCCTTTCACAGTTACTTTGTTTCAATAATAGCAGTCGTGAAAGTTATAACACCAAAGAAATCAGTGCAAAACTTTAACATGATTAATTAAATTGTAATGTTCTTACAGATTTTATGAGTTTCCACAAGTATGAGCAGTTTTCAACAAGTGAACATGGACCTGAAAATAGTGGAACCAATGGGACACCAATGGGTCTTCAATACAGCGAGAAAATCTCGCACCCGGAGGCGTGCTTCAGCTGGCCCCTAAACACAAATGTGTAGTAGTAGTGTGATAATGAACGTCTTACTAAACTCCATATATAAATGAACTAAAATTAAAAATCATACAAGACTAACAAAGGCCAGAGGGTCCTGACTTGGGACATGGGGCGGGGTTTGATGCCTAAGTGAAAACGAGTTAATAACAATGACCTTGGACGATTTTCAATTTTGAATTTACATTGCATTTCTGGTCTTTTTTTTGTATACAACGAATGACTCAGGATGATATATCTGCAATCAAAGATGACAAATTCAAGTGCAAACCATTTGTAATAATTATTGCAAAAAATCATTAAAAATATTACGTTTACAATTTGGAAGCGAAAAGCGTTAAACTTTGAACGCAGAAGGTCACACATACTGTATTATTGCTCCAATTCAACATTTAAAGAAATACAGTACCTTACGGATCTTATCTTTATGTGTTGCAACGAACACAATTCTTGGAAATCCATCATCTGAACGGTTGCTGTATGTCAGGATAGAGTTCACCCAGTGCCGAAGGTAAACTGAAAAGAAAATTATCAACAGAAATATAATAAAGTTAAATACAATAACACAAAGCTTAGTGTCAGCTTCAGGGTTAAATATACAATAGACGTGCATGTGGCATTGGCAATACAGTAGAATAATTTCAACCTTAATCAGAAGATCTGTTTTTGTCCTTAGAATCTCATGTTTCATTTTGATATGAAAGTTGTAAAATTCGGTTTAAAATGTAATTTTCAGCGTCAAATTATAGCTTATTGTACGCTGATTCCAAAAATATATGGTTTCTATACAATGTTTTTTAAATAAGGGAGATAATTTGTTACTTCCGGTTTGAAAAATGTTATTTCTGGTATTATTCAAACGTTTAATTGACACTGATACCAAAAATATCTGTTTCTATATACTTTTATATTAATTAAACAAAAAATAGCTACTTCCGGTTTACACAAGGTCACTTCCGGTTGGCTTTTCCAGGGTAAAATGGCTTGAAACCTAATGCAAAAAGTCCCATGGCTATATCATGTATACATATGTGGTAAAAGCATAGGTCAAAATCTAGAACGTCAATTCAACCTATGAGCTCAATTTCAAGGTCATCAATCAAGGACCTCAAATCAAAAGACCCTAGGTCTAAATTATATTTTGTTCGTGAGTTATGTCACCATATGCATATTTTTAAATAAAAGAGGGGAGAAAAATCTAATTTGATGTAAGTGTACCCTTAAAACTAATATGTATGTAGAAAGACCTTATAAATTAGCTTCAACGTTAAGGTTATATATAAATGTATAACATCAGCATGTATGAAATAATTGCATGTATCACTCTCGCACTGTTAAACATTCATTAATCATCGCTGTTCATTATTCATTTATTCCGTTATGTTCCTTATGTCGTAACTACAATCCCGTTCCCTTTTCACGATTGTGACCTATCGAATTACCGGTTTTGTACTAACATGAGCAACACGACGGGTTTTTCCGAAGCACATGGGATCACCCCCAGTTGTGGGGTTCGTAATTCTTTGTCTTTATTTTTCTATGTTGTGTTTGTGTGTACTTATGTGTGTCTATATGACTTTTTCCTTTTTTAGCCATGGCGTTGTCAGTTTATTTTCGATTTAGGAGTTTGAATGCCCCTCTGGTATCTTTCGACCCTCTTTTAATGGCACACGTGTTCTTACATACCATAGATTCATCCATTGAAAACATTCTTTTATGTTGTTTTTTGACAACTTCGCCGAACATTAATTACAGAGAAATTATCGGCATTTATCTTTTTATAGTAGCCTTATCCTTGCACTATTTAAAACCATTATGACAGACGGCAACTAACAACAAGTTTTGGACGACATGTTCCCAACTTTTAACAGGCACATACAGAACGTCATGGCGTAAAACACGTTTGAAGGCATTCAATTATCCTCCTAACATGGGACAGGGATGTTACAAAACAAAAAGAAAACACTGAAAAACAAAATAATTGAACAGGACAAACTAATCATATTTGTTTGAAGCACAAATAATATGTACAAAATGGTAGCAAACAGGGTATTGGTCAATGATAACGAAATCTGTTCATGCCGAAGTATAAGTATCTAAGTATCGACATGTTTTATACCTAATTAGCAGTATATTTTCAGTTGTGCATTACATTTTGAAAAAAAGTTCAATGTTAGTAAAAATAATATTCAAGGATCCTACTGCAATGATAATTGTGATATGTATATTAATTTGTCTTATTTTTTTTATTTTTTTTATTGTTTTTTTTTTTTTTAAATTATATTGTTTTTTTTTTGTTTTTTTTTAATGTTACCTTTGTATTATAAATCATGTTTACATTGTATATATGTACCTCATGTTACACATTTATGTGTCTGAGCGTTGCTTTACAATAAAATCTTGAAAATAAATTGATCATTTCAAAATTTGGTTTGTTCAAGGTAACATGAATCTTATCTTAATATGTGATATTTTAAAATCAAATCACGGTAAACATAGGCAGTCTAACCGCAATGTCGAAATTTTGTTGGAATAATTCAATAATGGTTATACGAAATAACGCTTGAATACATGACAAACAGGAAAACTTACACGAATATATAAATTCACCTAATCGATTTGTTCCAAGGGAGTTTGAGTCTCAGTTTTTCAATAGATAATTCTAAAACAATGCCTTATAGATCATGTCAGTTCAAAAACACAGAGTTTTCAGGTGATGATACCACCGAAAACAAAAAGTCTGACATCTTCGGCATTGACCCACTGTGAAAACAAATTGATATTTCACTTGAGTTTCATCGGAGTGACATCTACCTTATACAAGCGGACGAATTAGACTATTTACCGGATTTGTAATAACATAAGC
Organism: Mytilus edulis; assembly: GCA_019925275.1. NCBI lineage: Eukaryota > Metazoa > Mollusca > Bivalvia > Mytilida > Mytilidae > Mytilus > Mytilus edulis. Next base: position 111,158,065 of record CM034360.1, read on the forward strand.
AACACGACGGGTGCCACATGTGGAGCAAGATCTGCTTACCCTTCCGGAGCTTCTGATATCACCACCAGTTTTTGATGGGGTTCGTGTTGCTTAGTCTTTAGTTTTCTATGTTGTGTCTTGTGTACTATTATTTGTGTTTGTCTTGTTACTTTTTAGCCAGGGCGTTGTCAGTTTATTTTCTATCTATGAGTTTGACTATCCCTCTGGTATCTTTCGCCCCTCTCTTGTTTATTTAATGATGCAACTTAATCAGCAATGCTGACGAACAAAGAGGTGTGAATACCTGAATACCTGAAAAGGTATATGAATCATGTAGACTAACAGTCAAATCCACTAGGTAACCCTTGCCTACATTTATCCGTAGAGAACTTTATAAATGTATTTAATAAATCATATCACTGTCACAAATTACCTGTTATATTTAGAATACGTCAATTGACTACCAACACGTCACTACAGACACGGATATTACAAAATGAATAGAAAGATACCAAAGTAACTATTAAATTTCATGAACCGATAGTAAACCGAAAGGAAACAGACAAGTATTATACAATTTTTGTTATTATTAACAACAAAAAAAGATGAAGGGAATGTTGTTATTGCAATTGAAACATATCTTCGGTCATTTCGGATACATACATATATTTTGTAAAAGGAAACCATATCATAATGGCGTTTATAAACAAGGTAAAACTTCAACTTTCCACTGAAAAAAAAACTATGGTTTAATAGCTTCACAGGAAGCAGCATTTCTCTATAAAGAAAACAATAACAAGATGCTTTGGAATATCGGTTGAGCTTGGAGATATAAACTATATATACAGGCTTTGCTGGAATATCACATGTGTGTAGAAATATTTTAAATCTGACTGATATTTCTATACAGAAACGTGCCTAAATTATTATGAAACTGTAATTTCGAATCCAAGAGAATCAGTTACAAATTTTTTGTTCTTCTTGTTTTGACATTGTTTAAAGTCGGAAGTGCCTTTTATACATGCATTAAAGGATGCGGCTTCAATATTTAATGATATAACTCGAAAAAATCCTGATAATATTCCTTTATAACAATATTATGATCTACTGTTAACTGAGTAAGATGTGATTGCTGAAAATAGTACCGCTAGTTACGGGTCTTTATCCACATTATCTAACAGAAAAGTAAAACTAAAAATAAAAACGCACTTCGAGGGAAATTCTAAACGGAATGTCCCAAAGCAAATGGCAAAATCAAAAGCTCAAATACATTAAACGAATGAATTACAACTGACTTGGTATAGGCATTTTCTAATGAGGAAAATTGTGGATTAAACCTGATAAGCTAACTAATGCTCATAGTCCATAGAGTTATTTGTCATATTTTGTAAGTAGAAGAATTGTGAAACCACTGAATTCTAGATCCAAGATAAACAGATCCACTCCCCATGAACATAAAAATTCCACCTAAACTAGAAGGACTGCTTTGTATGTTGATCTTTTCTCGATATTGACTCAAATGACGACTTCTAGCTTACATATATGACAAACTGGACTATTTCAATTTTCGAATTATCAACTTCCCATTTCTCTAAGGAAACAGCTCATATGCCATATCGTATGGTGTTTACACATATAATCGATAAGTTACGCTCGTGTACTTTCAGACTATGCAGACTTCATTAGCAGGGATGTGCTCCTTACAGAAAATCTAAAACAGGATGATAAAGAAGAACGACTAAATCGACAATACATACATTGTATGCGCTCCATCACGAACTGTTTTACCGATACGACTTTTACATTTCTTAAATCACTAGCGACATGTTTTGGCAGTCTTAAATACCAGAATAGTTGTTCAATCTGCAATTTAACAGCTTGTTACCTTGTGGATATAGGTCACATTACCAATCACACCAAATCTCCCTTTTCTTCTACTATGCCGTTAGCTGGACGTAATTATCTTGTGTTCATTGATAGATTTAGTATAATTAAAAAAATCCGTCAAAATAAATAATTCAAAATATCAAAAGTACTGTCTTTAATATTGATGATTTATGTCAGTCAGTCGTAGTAATATAAAAATATAAATGTATATATTTCAAAGATAAGTTACAAGGGCTATAATCAATTAGATGAAACTGTAACCATCAACACTTTCTGCATATTTCAAAAGGTTTACTAATATCGATGATCTTTGAAAAATTTCTTTACGTTTACTGTTTACTAACATCGATGATCTATGACATATTATAGAACTTTATTATATACTTAGTAGTAAATACAGATAAATTGTATGTGTAATACAATCATTGGCAAGCGTGCTATATCAGCCACCCGTGATGATATCGATATCAGCACGGTTGCAAAAGCTTTATCACACCTTTAATCTGTATGACGTCACGTCATCGATTGCAGTCACTGTTGCAAAGGCTTTATCCCCTTATCTGTATGACGTCATGTCAAACCTATAATCTGTATGACGTCATTTCAAACCTCCTTATCTGTATGACGTCATGTTACATAAAAAAAAAAATCTACGTGAAGTATTATGTATATAATAAAGTGTATATGATATGGCTTTTTCAATATCACACACCGTATCAACCCTCAACCAATATAATCCCTCGAGCAGAGCTCTTGGGATTATATTGGTGTCTCGGGTTGATACGGATGTGATATTGAAAAAGCCATATGATATTCTCTATTTATCAACCTCAATGATATATGGCATAACCCTAACCCTAGCCCAAACCCTAACCCTTATCCTAACCCTAACCCTAACCCTTAACCCTAATCCTAACCCTAAACTCTAAAGATTGGATACCATTGATTATCTATTACAAAGCTCTTTTAAAAATTCCTACACATATTTTAGCGTAGTCACATTTTGTGAGAACTAGCCGAACGTGCATTTTAAATATGCAATTGTTCAATGTTGTTACGTTTCATATGTTTATATTGAAACGGATGTGTCCTTCATTCTAAAACCATGGGTAGTATTTGTCTACACATCATCGTGATCGAGACGTAAGACAAGCTTAAATGTGTATGTAAGGAAGACAGTGCTTTACCAGGTACCACATGACATAGAAGTTAACACTTTAGGTCATCGCATGGCTGGCAACAATGATCGAAACCCCATTCTTTCAGTCAGCTATTAAAGTCTCCGAAATGAAAAATTAACAACAATACAAGCGAGAAATCTAACGGACGATTTTAAGACAATGAACAATGTACGAAAAACAAATATGATATACAGGAACAAACATTAACCGCTGATTTACAGTCTCTACACTTTGGACAGGCACATTTTGCACGTTTGCAGGCGCCCAACCCTTTCGCTAACATGTGATAGTTGTTTGATAGCACGACATATGAACAATATTAAATTCCATATATATGTGCTAGGTGAATATTAATAAGCTGTTAATTAACAATACTAACACAAGATATGCGAGTACAATCATATAAAAGGAAACAATTTATCATCAATATTTTATTCTTTCTACGAAAGGCAGTCTATCGTTGATACTTTAGCATATGTTATACATTCCGTTATTTAGGAATTGTTTATTAATGTGTTGTAAATGTTGTATAAACACTTTAAAAAAATGATAATATTCCTGTTTTGTTTATCTATATGCCGTTTTGAATATTTTAATTTACAGCAGTTTTAAATTAATATAGCTAAGCTCACCTGCGATAGTTGGTTTGCCGAAATGTCCTGGTAAAAATGATAAATCAGGCATATGTTCATGCAGATTAAGGCTACCATTAAACACCAACACAAATATTCCTCTGCTTGTGATGAAGAGTTGATGAGTCATGTAGTAATCTTTCTGCCCTCCAAAATCCCAGATATCAATAGGGATAATCTTCTGCTTATACTTCCCTGCTCGTATAGAGCTGATTACCATTTCATGAAGTTGGTTATGCGACAATTCATCGGCTACTTCTTTCATTAACTTTTCTTTGAATTTTTCTCTTACAAATTTATTACTTTGACTTCTATCTTTTTTTTTGGGATGCATTTCTGACGGACTGTATTCTAAATCATTTACATCGGATGTATTGTTTTCTTCGGGGAATAACCCTGATGTATTGGTTGCTGCAACACAAATACGTAAATCATAGCTTTTGTATCAGCTGCTGTTGTGTTTCTTTCCGATTCCTTAGCAGTATCACAGATTTGGCTGTTTTGCTCTGAAATACAAGCTGGAAACGTGTAGTCATGATCATCACAGTTTTCCCTAGGATGACTTTCGAAAATGAGTTCTGTATGCACGTCACTTTGAGCAAAGTTTTCTACATTGTTCGTGTCCATACTAATTTGCCTGCTATGAAGGTTTATCTCTGATTCATTTAGGCGTTTTGTTTGGTTTGCTTTGTCTATACACTCAGTTGTTGACAAAGTCATCATCATGTTCTTCAGTATCTCTTCAACAGCTTTACCTTGAGAGTAAATTTAATTGTAGAATATGTTGTCAGAAACAGATCAGGATACAACATAAGAGAACATTCAAGACCTGGAGTCGGTTTAAAAAAACAAACTTACGATTAAGATTGATCGTAATTCATGAACAATTCAGTATACTTACGATAAATCTTAGTCGTAAGTTGTTTTGTGAAACCGACTCTTGTCTGTTATTATTTAATAATTTGTATCTACACTATTGATTTGGCTATATCTTGATAATTTTAATCATTTCAATTATAAGTTCAGCTCCATAAAAACATAAATAAATATTATATAAGTACTTCTCACTCACTGCTAATAATTGTATATTTTAGCGACAATAAGTGAAATTAGGCATTAAGCTTAAATCTTATGCAATAACCTAACGCTAGGCATTTCAGCTATTCCCTGAAATTTCCAGGCATTAAGATTATTTCATGAAATCTATTGCCAAACACCATTTCAGGCAATAAGTTAATGTTTGTTTTTTTGTTTATCTTCCAAATACATGTTAATTCGGTGAAATATTCTTGATGAATAATATTCTAAACATTATATTCCAAAAATTGATATACAATGATTTAAATTATCTTTATCTTTTAGTAGGTTTTCGTATTCAAAACAGAACTTTCTCGTATTTCTTTGTGTATTGCACCTCAATGGTCGGGACGGTTTGAGCTGGTCAAAAATAGACATTTGAAGATATGAAATTTTGCCAGTCACATCATCTTTCCATCTGTTTAATTGGATCTTAAATTTCCATCTTGTCTTTTTATTTCTTAAACTGAATAATTAGCATTTAAGAAAAAACATTTTCTTAAAACTTTGCGGAATATAAATTTTAATCAGGGAAAACAAAGATCATATACACAAGGCAAAAAGTACAATGATCATTTGACAACTTTTTACCATTAAAGGTTTGAAAGACTGGTAACTAAAGTAAAAAAGAATGATGAGAGAAACTTCAAAGTTTATGTTTTCTAGCGGAACTGTATGGTATTTTGGAAAAAAGAAAATATATATATATCAAAACTGCCTATTATTATTATAGACCGTAGAATTAGACAACCTAATAATGGCTTTGCAAACATTTTGCATGATTCCATTGTACCATTTCTTCCATTTTGTGAAAATTGAAACATGATCAAATGTGCATAGTGAAGAAATTAGTAGTAAAACCTGTTTTATCCAAAGAGTTTTGCAGAAGTGGACAATATAAAAATGAAGATGTGGTATGATTGCCAATGGGACAACTCTCAACAAAAGACCAAACGACACAGAAATTAGCAGCTATAGATCACCGTACGGCATTCAACAACGAACAAAGCCTATACTGCATAGTCAGCTTTAAAAGGCCCCGAAATCCCGAATGTAAAACAATTCAAACGAGAAAACTAACGGCCTACAGTAATTAATGTACAAAAAAAAACCGGACACAATTTTCAGGATTTAAGAACAATGCCTAACATTATTTAGGCAATAGACTTACTGCCTAGGCGTTATCTTATTGCCTAGGATTTAAGCTTAATGCCTAATTTCACTTATTGCCGCTAACATATACATATAAACAGTGTATTATCACTCATATGAGCAGATAAGAGTTATACTCAATTTGTAATGTGTTACAAATGTATTTTTTTACAATTTCACCTTTAGGAATAACAATCCATTCTTCACCGTTTACATCCATACCGGCTCTTCCCATATATATACATATACCATCCGTTGATTCTCGTTCCCTAGGTAATACATCCCCAACCAAAAGTTTTGCCAGACAACTTTTTCCAGAAAAATAAGGCCCAACAATATATACCCTGTTCCAGTAGCACTTAAAACTTCCGAGTTTCATGACCTCCTTAAGATCATCAGTTGTTTCCAAACCAAGACCTCTCAATTCTCCTTCTAGGATTAGAAAATTCGATATTAGCATAGTTTCCGTTTTGCATGCTTAAGTAGAAATACAAAAAAGCTTTAGAGGAAGAAATAATTTAAATTGATTAAATACAAAGCAGAATTTGTCTCTATTAGCTGCAGTATAACAATTTAGTTTGTATGTTTTACCGGTTAATGAACATGAAAATAGAAGAACAATACATAAGACATGAAAGCAAACACAGGTGTATATCATGCAAAACCAAACAAACACCAATCATTGAACGTAACATCAAGTGTTATTATGCGTTCTTTTTGTACAGTTTGTTTATTCCAATGATCGACATAACATGAGGTTTGAAGGTTTCGACTTCAAACTCTAATTTCATAATCGAAGTCATATATGTTATTTTGTGCGTTTTCCAAATCTTGTACCTGTTATTGATGCTTGATACAGGACATTCATAAAAGATGGTAGATATTTGATAGTCTTTGTTAAGATTTTGTAGCACAGTAATTGTTATGGCTGCTTGATTGATTATAGTTGCATATATGTTATTGTTTAACAAAGATGAATGCAATGTTATTGCTAATAAGACGCCAACCATCAGAGCCCCAATGACGTGTAGTTAAGTGGGTATAGGTAACTGTACATTGTTTCATGAATGAGTAGAGACATACCTTAGTTAGATATAAAAGACTTTGACATGCTACGGAACAATTCATACGATCAACAGACTAAAATGTGTCGGGCTTAATCATATTTGTGAGTGCTTAACTCTTTTTATCACCTCAATAATGGTGTTACAGCACAACATAAACACAAAAAATAACAATCAATTGGAGAGAGTAAAACACACAAACAAAACAACTAACAAAGAGGCAAACGTAACAAAATACCTTGCTAAGAGTACTTGCTGTTACTGAATGATGATTGAAGGCAATCACAACTCATTGATACATTATGTTTTCCTTGGATAAAATACTCAACACAGAAGCAAAGTAAACAAAAAAGCGTGCTAAGAGTATTCGTTATTACTGAACAAATGAAATAATAAATAATATTTTTATATCTTTCTCAGGTTTGCTTTTTATCTTTTTATCTTATACTGGTAAGCTTGCAATCAGTTCAATGTGAAATCATCTTTTTTTTAGTCCGGCTTTACCAAGGATATGTTTGTATTTTTATCTTTTCAGGAAATGAAAACTCCAATGTGTCAGCGTCGATTTCAGAGTATTTTCTCTCAGCTCCAATCAGTGATCTAGATACAAAAGCAAGTGGTTTATTTTCGTTTACTGTACAAAAACGGCAAATATCAATCGCAAGCTCGCTAAATGTGTTTCTGTAAATCAAAGTGTGTCCATTCTGCCTATCAAACCGAATGATCCCATAGTAGTAAGTTAGGTTTTTTTATGTCAGATAATGACGAATTGTAGGAACAAAGGAATCAGGCCAAATAGCTTGAAACAAAGAACCATTTATAGTTCATCTAAATGTTTGAAGAGTTTACTCTATTTAAGAATACAAATAATAGTCTCCCGTTTATGCGTTAATGGCTCACCATTTAAAACGCCATTAAACTAATGTATACAAGCTACATAGTATCTGACGATCTTGTTAAGCGATTATAAATATGACGGATTCAACTCATTATTATTTTTCCTACATGCAAGTATATATATATATTGATTGATCGAAAAAGTGTAAGTGAGATACACTTATTTAAAAACAAAGTTAATGAAAATAAAAGCCGTTAAAATGTTATTTACAAAAAGTAAAACAAAAATATAACTCCAAAGCACATCAAAAAGGGGAAGTCCTTAAAACTGACGAAATCAAACGCTTTGGATCAAACGAAAAACAACTGGCATATTGCTGATCATTTTTGTACCTTCAAGTAAGATAACACTGCAGAGAGAGAGAGAGGAGAGAGAGAGAGAGAGAGAGGAGAGAGAGAGAGAGAGAGAGAGAGAGAGAGAGGAGAGAGAGAGAGAGAGAGAGAGGAGCGAGCAGCGAGCAAGCAAGCGAGATCAACGTATAGTATAAAAGTTATTCAATTTAAAAAACATAAAACTGTGTTTATGTTTTAATATCAAAGGTATATAACACCTAAGCAGCAAATGCCATCCAAATATTTTTTAGTACATGTACATCAGTAGATGAGTATGTATCCTAACAATTTTTTACTACTGTTATGCATGTGTTTATGTATACACAGTATTTTAAAACCAATTACACTTTAAAACAAAATAACGACAAATATATAATATTCTAGTTAGTATTGATAGACATTAGGTAAACACGTTGTCTCGTTTTTATTTGGAGCATTGTGTATTTGCAAAACAGGCATACTTACTTAAGATATAACACTGAAAGAAAGAAGAATAATACTTTTATGTATTTCTGTCGCTCATATGGGCATGTAATCTAAGTTACAACAGGTTTAGCTAAATACCTGAAAACTAGCAGTCACGATCAATTTTACAGCCTTGTCGCAGGAACTTATTTTTGTTTGTTTGCAGACATTTTGAAACCCGAGGAGGTGTAGGTAGCAATCTCAAATTAATCATCAGTATTGATACAACGCTCGCTTCCAACATCAATTCAAATAACACATATTACATTTGTTGTACTCAAGAATTGATGGTCGTCAATAGGCAGTAGTTTCGAACAAGAGGTATAAAGATATTTGCAAATTGATATCCGTTGAAAGATTCACATAAACTAGTGAAACATCTTCAAAACAATTTCTAATGGGTTTCGTGCAAATTTTGGTCATTCAATGACATTCAAAATCTTTTGAGGTCGAAAAAAGCTGATTTCTAAAACAATCTGAAAAAAGTATATAAAGAAATGAAATGTGAACATAAACAGACACAGTTACCGAATCCCATCCAAACATCTGGAGGAATTTAGTAACAATTATTTACAGACGCAACGGTTATTTTCCTGCTTGTTTTGCAATAAAACACCTTGAATAAATTTCTATGCAATAATATTGGAAATTATGAATGAGTCGTCTTAATTTTTTATTTAATTTTTAAAGGTTTTGTTCCTTCATTCCATTTTCCTCAACTTGTTATCCATCTGTAAATTGCTTTTTTAAGTACCATTTAAGTGTAAATGATAGCTAAATGTGTGATCGTTATAATAAACTGTTTCCATCTTTTGACACACACGTCAATCAATGAAACACAGTGCCAATTGTTTGATTCGGTAGTTCTTAACAATTCTAGATTAGCACATAAATCATTGATAATACAGTCTACAAATCCATATTAATAATCGCAGTAAAATAACATAATTGTATATATGATACGTTAAGTATACCTTTATTAAGTCTGTTATTGTTCTTTTTGTTTTGTTATCTTCTGTTAAATGCCAACCCCTTGCCTCAAAAACATCAAATGTTTTCTTATTTTCCTGGATTAAAATCAATACACTATAGTTTTTAAAATATTCCCATTCAATACACGTTTACACTAATACAACAATTATAGCCATATGTTGAATATCAAAACAACTGTTTACTTATTACGGTTTGATAAAATTTCTACAGAAAGTCTTTAACGATTTGAAAATTAATTTGCTATAAGAACCCCACAATACAGAATAAAATGATGATACATTACTTTATTTTGTATTTAAAAGTTTCATAGTCAAATTCGTGTACATATTCATGCACACGTGCATTTGATACGGTCGATTTCTATCCGAGAAAGTTCCAACATATTTCGACATAAAAGATGACAGGTGTGCTGTATTATTTTTTTTTTTTTAATTTAAACTGAATTTTTCGTCCGATGGTTGGTGTTTGTAAATATCTGATGGACTTTATCAAATCAAACTAAAAAGGAACATTCCACTATTTATCAATAATTCGTTTCTATAAAAGCACCCTTTCGTGTCTTAGTGTAAATGAGCAGATAGTATGGGTAATTCATAATTAGTAAGTGTCTGCTTTGTTGCTCCATATTATCGTTGAAGAATTAGGAACGAGGGGAAAGTGAAAAGCATTTAATAAGATCAGTGTGTCGACATCGGATTGATTATTGACAATATAACAAACAATGGTATACCTTATTTAATTTATCTGCATCTATATCTCTTCTCTCTAATAACAATTGGACCATGCTAAGGCTTCGACGTCTAACAACTGTGTGTAATGGAGTGTCGCCGTTGTTCTGAAGTAAAAAAAATAATTTTTTTCTTAAAGAGCAAACAATCAATTCAGACTTGTTAATGAAAATTAGAATATCATTTCTATCATAAATATCGCCTTTCTCAATGAATGAGATTCATTCAAACAACGGTACATTGCCGGTTCATCTGCATGTTTGACGAAAGACTTGTCCATTATATTAACAAACAGTACGTCCACAGTGAATAAGGGTCTCAGAAACTCTGTGAAATTGTTGTCGAGTAGTGGTACAAACCATATGTGGATTCTCAAAAAAAGACTTAGATGATAAATATTCCATTTTAATTCATACACGATGGTCTAAAGGTATTCCAGGTACTGACCTTGTTTATCATCTTAATAAAGTTTTTACAGTATTATTTTATTTGTCTTTGTAAATTATTACTTTTAATGTTAAGTCTGTTTTCGGTAATATTCATTTGACGTGGCTCGCTTCGAATGCATGCCGTCATTGCGTTATTGAACTATGGTATATGTTTGTATTCCTGTCTCACGTTATTTGTAATGTTCTTTGTCTATATGATTTTTTGTTTTTCTTTGTTAACACATGTTTTCGTTTTATAGTTATAAAAGATTATAACACAAGTTTGACTGAATGTACCCCTAGTTTGACATTTTTACCTATAATGTCTGTTTGTTTTGTTCGCAAATTGTTGTCAATATAATGGATTTGTTATATGATTGTCGTACAATTTAGAAGCTTAGCTAACTATGAAAAAAACCAGGTTAAATCCATCATTTTCTGAATAAGAAAATGCCTGTTCTAAGTCAGGAATATGACAATTTTTATAAAATCGTTTAATATGTTTGAGATTTTGATTTTACCATTTGCCTTGAGAGAGGGGCGAAAGTTAAATGAGAGTTTGGAATTGTCCTTGGAGTTTGGTTTTTTTCGTTACTTGACTTTCAATTCAATACTTTCAAATGATCAAAACCAATCAACTACTAATCATTAAAGTCCTATATATTCCTGTATAACATGTATGATAAGAAAAGTTTTGAAAGAATATACAAAAAAGTAAAATCTCAAAAATACTGAACTCCGAGGAAGTCCGTGCGATTTACTCTTTTCTGCGTTGACTTGATTTATCATTGATATTTTCATAATTATAAATTCACTGGTTACAAAACTTTGAAATATGAAATACTTCTTTTCAACCTCATGAACAGATTACCTCAGCTGTAATTGGTAAAAACCGTTAGGAGATTTTGGTTTTCAATGCTCTTCAACTTCGTACTTAATTCGGCCTTTTGAACATGTTTTGATTCGGGCGTCACTGATGAGTGGTTTGAAGACGAAACGGGCGTCTGGAAAATATATATTTCAATCCTGGTATCCATGATGAGATTATTTAAACACGCGCGTCGCTACAACGATTGTGAAAAACCCACTTCACACAGTAATAACTGTCAAAGTTATAAAAAACGTCCTTAAAGTTATGTAGCACCATTCAACCAGACATTTTCATTATCCAATACAATAAACACTCTTATTGATACGGACATTCTTGCCGATAGTTATACAATGCAATCAGCCGATTATTTATTTTCAATCAAAATCTGAACGTGTGACGAGTTCAAGGTAAAACCCTAGTTTTGTATGATTAGGACAAAACGTCCGAGTAACCTTAAAAACAATATGGGCGATTTAGTTTTTTTTTTTGTATTGGTGTTTATATTGTTACCATTTTTCCTATGTCTCTGATGTTTGCTGTCTTCTTTGCATTAATAGTTTTGTTAGCTATTATTCGTGTGTTTCTTTGTCAATTATGTTCTTTTTATTTATATTGTAGTCCTGTAATGTTGTGTTGTCATTTTAATGTTATATTTCACATGGCCATAAAAGAGGGAGGTTTGGCATGCCACAAAACAAGGTTCAACCCACCATTTTTTCCTTTAAAAATGTCCTGTACCAAGTCAGGAATATGGCCATTGTTATATAATAGTTCGTTTCTGTATGTGTTACATTTTAACGTTGTGTTTCCGTTGTGTCGTTTGTTCTCTCTTATTTTTGAGTGTGAATTCACATTGCTATAAGACGTGTCACGGTACTTATCTATCCCAAAGTCATGTATTTGGTTTTGATGTTATATTTGTTATTCTCATAGGATTTTGTATAATGCTTAGTACGTTTCTGTGTGTGTCACATTTTAATGTTGTGTCGTTGTACTCCTCTTATATTTAATGCGTTTCCCTCAGTTTTAGTTTGTTACCCCGATTTTGTTTTTTGTCCATGGATTTATGAGTTTTGAACAGAGGTATACTATTGTTGCCTTCATTTTTTCCTAATTTGTTATAATTTTATTTCTCTTATCAAGGGTTCTTACGTTAACATATATAACATTGGAATACAGTTACTAATCCTTAATTTCAAACCCAATTTTTTAGTACTCCAACTATCATTTCAGCTTTAATGATAAAAAGAAATAAGGAACACTTTTAATAAAAATATATAAGGATTATTTATAAACAAAAGTTAGTTTGCGAAAATGTTTTGATAACACGCATAGGACAAGCTTTCAGTATTTCGTGCAGGTGCGTTAAAAAATTGTATAAGCAACATTGTGTGGATATTGATATGATTGTTATCACATAGCTGATTTAACAATGCTTAAAATTCCAATGTATTGACAATGATGTATAAACAAAACAAGTAGACATAAAAGGTAAATTTGTCCTTAATAGGGGTACAGCAGTCAAACTTGTGTTATAATCCTGCTCACTATAACAACAATTGAATATACTTTTTTGGATTCGAGTGTCACTGATGAGTCTTTTGTAGACGAAACGCGCGTCTGGCGTATATACAAAATTTAGTCCTGGTATCTATGATGAGTTTATGTTAACAAATATATGTAAAACAAAATTGCATTCGTGATATATAAATAATTGTTATGTTCAAAGTTTCTACGCAAATCTGTATAGTTAATTTTCTAAATCAGGATGGATTTCATAATACAAATGACAGCGAATATGGAATACAATGACTTTAAAATATTTTCCACATCAATGTCTTCTTTTTATTCAAAATCTTGACCTGTCACAAAAACCCAATATTTTTAATATCTCAGGCTGGCTCGTATGACAACATTATTTGACTGCACCAACCAACACTGACTATGTTTGTAATTAACATGATACAAGTATGACATGTATGAGGTGACATTATCATGGAATTCCTTAATGAATGACCATAATATTCATGATCATTTGCGATTGTTTAGCCGCATCATACATCATATTTTTTTCAACTCAGGATTGCTTATATTACAAATAAATGACAGCAATATTGGCACACAGTTGGCATGATGACCACAAAGTACTCTCTGCGTCAATTTACAGTACCATCGTTTTTCTTTAATATAATATTCATAATATTGAAAGGTCACTGAACATGCTTATATCAGTAATTCAGGATGGTTTGTATCACTATTTGACGACATCATTAACATTGACATAACTGGTTTTATAGTTTACTATATAATGAAAAGTATGAGAAGTGTTCATCTGAGAATAGTAAACTGACTGACTGTGTGTATATAATGTCGGTTGATCGATTTTGGTAAAAGCTGAACGGGTAAATACACCGTATATATCAGGACACTATAAATTTTGTGACAAAATAGAATCGTAAAACCAAGGCAAACAAGGTCAATTACAATGAATTATCCAGGTAATGCATAGAGTTATATCTCGGCCAAGATTGAACAAAATGGGGAACGAATCAACTTTAACGATGATGTTGATATCCCATCATACAACATTATTATTCCTATAATTTCATCCACTTTTTGTTTAAAACAAACAACATTTCTTTCAAATGGACTAATAGACAAACTATTTTACATACACTGACAACATATAAAACTATAGGTTGAGCAAAACAAACACCACCAAAACCTCAGGTGTTCTGGAAGGATATGCAGATGATCCTGTTCCACATGTATCAAACGTTATGTTCTTCGTGTTAGTAATAGGTTTAATTCGGGTGATCACATTTGAAAAAAAGTGGAGGAAATTGTACTTACAATATTTTGAACAAATCCGCTATCATCTGTGAAACGGATATGTCATGACGGCCTACCAACATCCACTAAACTGATGAAGGGAATATTTCATCTTCACCACTTGAAATTCTTATTGTAATAGATTCCTGAGATGTAGTTTTTTCTTCATATATATTAGAAGATGCCCGCTAAATTGGGTACAATTGGTAAAGTGTTGAAAAAAATAGTTTTTTTAATTTCGCGGTCAGTACGCAATACCTTACTTTATTTTCTTTATTTGGGTTTGTATCTTCTCTTTCTAAAAACAATTTAACAATATCGACGAATCCACCACTAGCAGCTGCGTGTAACGGAGTATCACCAAGCTGAAATTAAAATGTTTCAATGTGCATAGTAGCATACGAAGGTATAGGAAAATGTCATACAAAACATAAAATAAGACCATAATTCGAAAAAAATGAGTTTTCAAAAACATCCGCTAAACTGATTAAGGGATGATTTCAACTTCACCACTTGAAACTATTATTGTAATAGCTTCATTGTGAGCAGCAATATTTTGGCAAGGACATCAAGATAGGAAATACAAGCTCTGACATAAGGTATCAAATGTGAGATATATACTCCGTATGCAGGCGCTGCTAGAATGTTGCTACATATAAATGGAAAAGTGAAGCTGAAGTGAATAACTTGTGTATATGAACATCTTAATGCTGATGTGTATTTGACTCACATTTATTTTGTCAAAGACTGCCTGCTATCCAGGCACAAAGGTCTATTCAATCAATATTCTGCCACCAACAAAATCTAGTCGCAATTGTATAGCTGATATCATAAAGGATATCACTGGTTTTACACTTCAACACATAAAAACACAAACAATACGTAAGTTGTCTTACATTCATAGTATACCATTTGATATTAAGGTGGAATGGGTGTCTTTCGCCGTCTTGGATTGTTAAAAACACAGAACCTAAGGTCCAGATTTTCTATCAAGTTAGCAAAATTTGATGCAGAAATGCAGATATTTAATGTGAATTTTCATTTAAAAGAACTAATTTATAAGAAAATAACTTAAAGATATCAATATTTTTACAAGTGTAGATTATTTTTTTTAGGTTTTTAAATTATCCTTTTATGGGGAGGTAACTCTAAAACAGTGCATTTTCTGAAGGAATCTACATGAAATTTTCCTATTTTCTATTTTAGACGAAAAAAAAAACGTACGGTGACCCTATCTTTTCTTTTGACATTCACAAAGCATTGTCTGAGAGCTATCTTTTCCTAATTAATTTTACAAATCTATCATTTTGTTTAGTTTCTAATAACAAAATGGTGTTTTTTCCTGTATAATCAATACACAATGTGTCATTTTGTCACAACCTGTAGCTTGAGAAAATGCGCGGTGACCTATCATTTTTATTATATGTTTGAAAATATATCAATAAATACTACGTTTTGGCAAAGTATAAACAAATTCTATCATTTTTACTTTAGACTCCCATACCACCTTAATCAGGAAAGATTTAAAAAAGAGACCTCAGAGTGAAGGCAATCGAAATAGGAAAAGATGAAGTTTGTTCTTCTTATTTTCACATATACTAGAAGATGCCCGTCAAATCGGGTACAATTGATTAAGTGTTGTAAAAAATAGCAGTACGCCATACCTTACCTTATTTACTTTATTTGGGTTTGTATCTTTTCTTCCTAAAAACAATTTGACAATATCGACGAATCGACCACGAGCAGCTGCGTGTAACGGAGTATCACCAAACTGAAAAATGTTGCAATGTAGCATACGAAGATATAGAAATAATGACATACAGAACATAACATCAGCCCATAATTCGAGAAAAATGAGTTTTCGAAATCTTTTTTATAGATTGCTTTTTTGTTGCAACTGTACAGTCATGTGAATTAAGTGAATAACTGGTATACATAAAATATCCTTATAGTAATGTGTTTTCGAATCGACAAAACACTGGCAGTTTGCCAGCCGTAGGTCGATTATTATAGATATAGGAAGATGTGGTATGAGTGAAAATGAGACAACTCTCAATCCAAATAACAATTTATAAAAGTCAACCATTATATGTCAAGGTACGGCCTTCAACACGTTGCCGTGGCTCACACCGAACAGCAAGATATAAAGGGCCCCAAAAATTAGTAATGTAAAACCATTCAAACGGGAAAACCAACAGTCTAATTTATATAAAAACGAGAAACTAGAAACACGTATGAACTACATTTACAAACGACAACTACTGTACATCAGATCCTGACTTAGGATAGATGCAAACATTTGCAGCGGCATTAAACGTTTTAATGGTACAAAACCTTCTCCATTTTCTGAAACAATAGTATAACATCACAACAAAGAAAACAAACACTATAAAATATCAATTGGAAGGCTTAACTCAATCAAAAAACGCAAATTTACACACAATGAACAAATAAATTTGATCTTCGATACCTGAATGCAAATTCATAGTTAATAAAATTTATAAGGGATAAATAATTAAGGTCAAACATAAATAAACAGGTTCAAACAAAGTTAAAGTAAGATACCACTGTGAAATATTAAACAATTTGTAGAAAATCATGTTTACCCAAGCTTCATCCACGCCAATAAAATAATCTGGTCGACATGATCTAGCCGATATTACTGGTGTTAAACTCCAACAAACAAAGACACAACCAATATCATGGTAAGAAGTAACACATTCATTGTACAACAGTTGATATCATTACAGGCAGATTTCAAGAAGAAGGTCTTAGTGAGGGCATTCGAAATGAATTAAGATGCAGAAGAAGCCTATACTACAAAATTATTCAGAACAATAATACAAGCTGCTATCATCTTCGTCATTTGTGACGTAGTTGAAGGTTGTCATGGTAGGTTTAGCTAGCTACAAAACCAGGTTTAATCGACCATTTTCTATATAAAACATATGCCTGTACCAGGTCAGGACTATGACAGTTGTTATTCATTCGTTTGATGTATTTGAGGTTTTGATTTTGCCCTTGATTCGGGACTTTCCGTTTTGTATTTTCCCTAGAACTCTATATTTTTGTTAATTTACTTTTGCAATATCAATGTTTGCATTGCTACTCTACGACATACTTGATTTGTCTATCCGCCTATTGTTATATTAAGCCCCTCTATTTAACATCATTATGAACCTTCTACATTTGATCAGTGTTTGATGATTAAATTTCACTATCAACGGACTATAAAGGGACTTTCAATTTTGACTTTTCCTCGAAGTATATCAGGATATGTGTAATTTTTAACATAATTTTTAATTCTCTCCTGTTCTGTGTGTCTCAAATGATTTAGCAATTATATTATCCGACTAATCTATTCATACCCTATTTTGTTAATTTGTAAATCATAATAACACTTTGACTATTTTGAGTTCTCCTCTTCCTTGCTTTTGATGGAAGATTTAAAAAGTTGGACAAGCCTATAAAAAACGTCATAACTTACCTCATTTTCTATATTTGGATCTATATCTACTCTTTCTAATAACAACCTTACTATGTCGGGGTGTCCATTGATAGCAGCTAAGTGTAACGGAGTAGCAAAATACTGAAATAAAAAAGCTTTGGATGCTTGAAACTAATTACATACTTTTAATGGTCCTTTTAATTCTGTTGAAAGTTTTTACTTTTTTACTCTTTACACTACACTTCTACTCAATCTTATCAAACAAAAGTTTTCCTATTCTTATATTCTCCTTGATGATAGTTATGTACGTTTCGTCAACAAAGTTTATCAACAGGTTGTAGATATTCCAATTGGCACTATTTGCGTCCTTTTAATAACAGACTTGTTTTTGCGCTGTTATAAACCACAGTTTTTGACTTAAGGTCAAGGAACAGTAAATGGGCTATGTCGCAAATTTTGCTAAAAATTTGCATACAACCTTGACTCGTTGAACTACAACTGAAAATCGAAAAAATAATGCATTTATCTCTTTTATTATCTGAAAAATTGCAGATTGATTTCCTTTAATATGGGTGAATATTTGTATAGAAAGCACATAAAATCGGCAAAAAAACTTCTAAAATTTGTCTTAAAATCGCCAAATCTCTAATTCTACTCCATAGATTTTTCTTAAAAAACTATATATTGTTGACACATAAATTTCTGTTTTAATGATATAAAATAATCATAGGGTCACCGACTTCGTTTTTTGTCTAATAATCAATTTGTTACCTTGTTGGTAGTGAAAAACGTCAAAATTCAACGTTTTACGGCCTGCAACGCGATAACGTTACGATTATTTCGACGTTTTGTTGGATTTTTTTTACAAAGAACGCAACTTTGAATGATGTATACCGTAAAAACGAAGTCGGTGACCCTATCTTTATTTTGCACCATTATAACGGAAATTTATGTATCAACAACATATAGTTTTTTAAGAAAAATCTATGGAGTAGAATTAGAGATTTGGCGATTTTAAGACAAATTTTAGAAGGGTTTTCGCCGATTTTATGTGCTTTCTATACAAATGTTCACCCATTTTGTAAGAATTCAATCAGAAATATTTCAAATAATAATTGACATAAATGCAATATTTTTTTCGATTTTCAGTTGAAGTTCATCGAGCCAGAGTTGTATTCCAAATTTTACCGAAATCTGTGACATAGCCCATTTACTGTTACTTGAACTTAACTCAGTAAAGACCCGAAGAAGTTCTTTACGGGTGCCTCATGTGACCCAGTATCAGCTTACCCTTCCGAAGCACATGTGATCAACCAAAGCTTTTGGTGGGGTTCGTGTTGCTAAGTTTTTAGTTTTCTATGTTGTGTATTGTGTAATTATTTGTCTGTTTATCTTTTTCTTTTTTGGCCATGACGTTGTCAGTTTATTTTTTATCTATGAGTTTGAATGTCCCTGTGGTATTTTTCGCCCCTTCTTTGCATTTAACTGATAAATTCAACTACATTTACCGTTATCTTGATGATATTTTTTGATTAAACAATCAAGAAATTTCTAAATAAACTGCCGAAATTTACACAAAGGAAATTACTTTAAATAAATCAAATTTAAACGGTGATAACTGTCCTTCCTGGATTTAGATATTTCTGTTTTACACGGGAAAATCCACACTTACAGATGTTACATTTACGATGAAAGGGATGATTTGTCGTTCCCTATTGTTTACTTTCCCTTTTTGGAATGTGATGTTCCTTTGGCTCCATCTTACGGTGTTTTTATTTCACAACTCGTTCGTTATTCCCGTGTATGTTGTAACGTTTTTGATTTTAACGAATGTAATCTATTTATTACCGGTAAATTTTTAAGCCAGGGATTTCGTTATCACAAATTTCTTAAAACCTTTAATAAATTTTTCCATAGCTATAACGATTTAGTTTTGAAGTTTGGTTGTATCTGTGGAAAACTTTGTTCAAATTAGATAGCATATATTCGTTTTTACGGAGATGATGTTTAGCGTGCCGATAAATTCAGAAACGATCCTGGTAAACTTATCGATCCTTTAAATAAACTTATTCATTTGCTACTCTAAAATGTTACAAATTCAACACTGTTATTAGATCATGGAATACTGTTTTTATTGGTATTAACGTTGATGTTGTTATCAGTAAATTAAAAGCAAACTAAATATCATTGTAATATACATATACTCATTCATGGATCTACATGATACCTATATCTTGGCATTGTAACAAGGTCATGGTTTTTTTCTGTCTGTTTATGACGTCTTTACACTATATCATTGGATGTTGGATGTTTACTGATTGCTAATTTAGTAATAGATGCATTATTCTTTTATTAGTTGATAGTGGCTTTGAACTAACTGTCAGTAACTGCAAGAACTCTCAAATCTGTACTTGGGTGTCTTTATGTTATGGGGATATACAAGTACCCTGCCATGTCCACTCTGTGTTTTTGTGAAATGTACGTCTA
Source organism: Mytilus edulis (assembly GCA_019925275.1). Taxonomy (NCBI): domain Eukaryota; kingdom Metazoa; phylum Mollusca; class Bivalvia; order Mytilida; family Mytilidae; genus Mytilus; species Mytilus edulis. Next base: position 111,178,519 of record CM034360.1, read on the forward strand.
TTTGTATTCAACTGATGAGTTATGCCTTTTTCAACTTATTTCTATAGTTCGTTCTTATGTTGTACTGTTAAACCATCTTCCTCCGTTAGGGGAGGGTTGGGGTCCCGCTAGCATGTTTATTCTGTTTGTATGTGCCTGTCACAAGTCAGGAGCTTGTAATTCAGTGATTGTCGTTGGTTGATGTGTTATTTGTTTTTCCTTCATTTTTCTCTCGTTTGAATTGTTTTACATTTGTCATTTCGGGGCCTCTTATAGGTGACCT